>WAAF01006120.1:695466-855686 GCA_013400475.1 Tricholaema leucomelas | reverse complement strand
ATTGTTGTTTTATTTAATAGTAATATTCCTTAATTGATCAGGAAATCAATTTAATTTATTAGAAACTATTTAATATTACTTAATTTATTAAATAATTTATTGTTTTATTGAATAGTAATATTCTTTAATTGATCAGGAAATCAATTTAATCTATTAGAAACTATTTAATATTATTTAATTTATTAAATCATCATTTCATTGAATAGTAATAATCTTTAATTGATCCGGAAATCTGTTTAATTTGTTAGAAAATATTTAATATTATCCATTAAATATTTTATTATTTGATTTTAATATTCTTTTATTGATCAAAAAATCAGTTTATTACAAACTATTTACTATTATTTAATTTATTAAATGATTCATTGTTGTTTTATTTAATAGTAATATTCCTTAATTGATCAGGAAATCAATTTAATTTATTAGAAACTATTTAATATTACTTAATTTATTAAATAATTTATTGTTTTATTGAATAGTAATATTCTTTAATTGATCAGGAAATCAATTTAATCTATTAGAAACTATTTAATATTATTTCATTTATTAAATCATCATTCCATTGAATAGTAATAATCTTTAATTGATCCAGAAATCAGTTTAATTTGTTAGAAAATATTTAATATTATCCATTAAATATTTTATTATTTGATTTTAATATTCTTTTATTGATCAGAAAATCAGTTTATTAGAAACTATTTCATATTATTTCATTTATTAAATCATTTATTGTTGTTTTATTTAATAGTAATATTCTTTTATTGCTCAGAAAATCAGTTTAATTTATTAGAAATTAATTATTATTATTTAATGAGTTTATTTATTGTTATTTTATTTAATAGTTATGTTATTTAATGTATTGGGAAATCCGTTCAATTTATTACTAACCTAATCAGAGCAGGATAATGAAATATAAACCGAAATCTTAAAGCCTCCTTTCTTCCTCCTGGGCTTAACTTTATTTCTGACTTCTCTGTTTCCTGCCTTGCAGCACAGGGGCATGGGAAAGGAGAGCTGCAGTCGTTTATCACACAGAAGCAGTCCGTGTTGCGCCCCACTACCAAAACCTTGCCACACAGACCCAGTGCGACCTGCTTTGTGGCTGCTGTTCCTGCCAGGTCTCCAGACCATGGCTCTGTCCCCACGCACCAGTGGTTTACCTCTCCTCACTGGGGTTACTCTTGCTGCAGCTTCCCTTTCACTAAGAAATCTGCAGCAATCTTTTCTCCTCTGACTTTCTGTCAGCTGGCCTCAGGCTAAAGCAGGCTGAACACATGGTGAGAGCAAGGAGCAGGGAAAGAAAGGAAATGTAAAGCAGAGAAAGATGTGCCATTTACATACCAAGAAGAGCTGTTTAGGAAACGTCTAGTGCTTTTCCCTTCCAGCTGCACGACTGATACTTTGGCTACCACAATGTATCACAGTCTCACAGTATCACCAAGGTTGGAAGAGACCTCNAGAAGAGAGCAACCTCCTCCTGGCTACAACCACCCCTCAGGTAGCTGTAGACAGCAATAAGGTCTGCCCTGAGCCTCCTCTTCTCCAGGCTAAACAACCCCAGCTCCCTCAGCCTCTCCTCGTAGGGCTGTGCTCCAGGCCTCTCACCAGCCTCGTTGCCCTTCTCTGGACACGTTTGTAGAAGAGTAAAATACTGTCCTGGGGAAGACAGAAGCATTTCCAGTCTATACACCTGACACTCTCCAGCCCTGGCACCTGACAGACCCGCAGGAAACAACTGCCTAGATCACACAAACACAGAATTTCTTAGGTTGGAAAGGACCTTCAAGCTCCTCGAGTCCAATCATTAGTTTCACACCGACAAGTCCTCGACTCAGCCAAATCCCTCAGCACAACATCTAAGCACTGTGAATCGCTGTGGTTGGAAAGGACCACCAAAGGCCTTCCACTGGGGGAAATTGCTTTGCACCACACTAAGTGTTGCCCAGTCAGAAAGGCATTAATGAGCTTAGATAAGATTTCCATCTTTCCAGACTGGTTCTGGTTCTCAGGATTGATTTCAGGCCGCTCCTTTTCATTACCTAGTTTTGAAGCTGGGACTATCTCTGCCCACTGCCTGCACAGTATCACAGTATCACCAAGGTTAGAAGAGACCTCATAGATCATCAAGTCCAACACGTTACCACAAAGCTCAAGACTAGACCATGGCACCAAGTGCCACGTCCAATCCTGCCTTGAACACCAGAGCCCACAGTCCCCAGGTAGGAAATGGTGTGAATCGTGCAGCACTCCCATAAACTTGGGTTTCTTCGGAACAACAACAGTCTGCTCCACACTTTGGCCGGAAAGGAGGAGGTAGCCAACTTTGTCCCATATGAGGCTGGAATTGGGCTAAGTTTTGAAAATCAGGGCTGCCTTCATGTGGCACTAATAAAGTCTTGGAGGAAGAGCTGAGCAGAGCAGCCTGGATCAAGAAGGGCAATGACTATTATGCAAGTATCCAGATTTGCAGTTTTGCAGTTCAGCTACAAGAAGAACTTAGCCTAATGCTCTTCTACAGATTTTGGTTCATGGCACTAATGTCAGAAATTGTCACAGCTGGGCACAAAAGACAGAAGGAACACAAGGGTTGCAGTCATAAGAAAATCAATTTTCTTGAGAAAGAGTGAAAGAATCCAGATAATTTTGTATTTTTCTCTCTTTTCTTTTGAAGAATTTCATCCCTTAATGGCAAAAACAGAACTGCCTCCTACATGGGGATTAAAGACCAAACAGATCACCCAGAGAATTGGACTGCAGTGATTGAGAGGTGCTGTTTAAGAAGAAAATAAAACACACAGAACAAACAAAACCCAACAGCAACCAAAAAAAAAAAAACCACACAGAGGAAAAATAGAAGGAGAGGAAAATGCTGTTGCATAAGTTGGGGAGAAAGAAAGGAAAGAATGATCAAGGCTGTGTATGTGGAACACAGACTGACGTGCAACCTCCCTCTTCAGGCACAAAGAAAGAAAAAAGTCAGATCCCCCCAGTTTGACAACTAAAAGAGAACCAAAGATTTTTACATGTATGAAGAATCAGCAGAAATTTGATGTCTCCTCCAGAAAAGATATACCCTAAATCATGCAGGGCTTCATGCAGCCATTCATGCAATGCAGCAAGAGGGGCTTGCTCCCCTCCTCACAGCCTCATGGCCCAGCACCTCAATACAGCATGAAAATACAATTCAAGAGAGATGTTGAGGTATTGGAACATGTCCAGAGAAGGACAACGAAGCTGGTGAGGGGCCTGGAGCACAGCCCTGTTTAAAGAGGCTGAGGGAGCTGGGGGTGTTTAGCCTGAAGAAGAGGAGGCTCAGGGGTCACAGGATCACAGGATGTTAGGGGTTGGAAGGGACCCAAGGAGATCATCGAGTCAAACTCCCCTGCCAGAGCAGGACAACACTATCTAACACAGATCACAGAGGAACACATCCAGACAGGCCTTGAAAATCTCCACAGGAGACTCCACAACCTCTTTGGGGAGCCTATTCCAGTGCTCTGTGACCCTTCCAGGAAAGAAGTTGTGTTGAGGTGGAACCTCTTTTGCTGTCATTTACACCCATTGCTCCTTGGTGACCTCACTGCTGTCTACAACTATCTGAAGGGAGGCTGTACCCAAGGTGGGGTTGGTCTCTTCTGCTACGCAACCAGCAACAGAGCAAGGGGACACAGTCTCAAGTTGTGCCAGGCCAGGTCTAGGCTGGCTGTTAGGAGGAAGCTGTTGCCAAAGAGAGTGATTGGCATTGGAATGGGCTGCTCAGGGAGGTGGTGAAGTCGACATCCCTGGGCGTGTTCAAGAAAGGACTGGATGGAGCACTTAGCATCATGGTCTGGTTGACTGGCTAGGTCTGGGTGCTAGGTTGGACTGGATGATCTCAGAGGTCTCTTCCAACCTGGTTGATTCTATGATTCTTTGAAAATAAAGTGCATTTCCTTCTTTGCAAGACACGGAGCCTTCTCAGAAGCTTTCACTTCTCAAACATTATTTACTTCAAAGGGGTGGGAAAAAAAGATCGATATTATCAAGACCTCATAACCAAGAACTGTCTGCTCACAGTGTTTTCAGGAAGTGCAACGTGCACTTTGATTGTGTATGATCTGAAACGACCTGCCACTGTTGCAAAGGGCAGCATTTCCCATGTGCATGTGGCTGTGTCACACAGACCCCAGGCATTTCATGTTCCTGGTAACGTTGCTTGCCATAAAGAACAAGGGAAAGTAAAGAGCATGCGATGTAGGAGTAGAGCAGTGTCTGACCCGAACAGTTTTCAGACAATTGCCATGAAACTTTCTTTGCACAACTGGTCAAATCAATGGTCTTTAGCTCCAAAAGGTAAATGTAGCTCCTCTCCTAAATCCACTCTGGAGCAATGCCACCTGAAAGGTCACTTTGCTGTGCGTTTCAGTGTCACATGATGTAATTTAAGGAAATGAGAGCTACAAAACTTACTAATCTCAGTGGGAGCAGAGAGGCAGTGAGAGATTTCAGAGAAGAAGCACCAAGGGAGTGAAAATGGTGGTATGTTACTGGTTGAGTGATTTAAGCCAACTTTAGTAGCAACAATAAGTAGCCTGGGAACATGGTTCATCACATCCTGAAGCAGATGTAAACCAGGTCAGATGAATTCTGCCCTGAAAAGATTTGTTTTCACTGAGATTGTACAGAGGTAGTTATCAGCCAAGTATGGAACAAAAGTGCATGGCACTAGGTTAAGTGGATCCCACCCAGAATTTTGGCTCTGCGTTGACATTGTTTTATTGTTTAATTGTTCTGTTCTTGCTGTCATCAACAAATTCATTGACATGCAGCAAGGCTAGGAAAACTCCAAGAGAAGCTCAGCCTTATTAAGGGAGGTTATACACATTGCTGAAGAGGTGAAGGGCACAGGAAGATCAAAGTGGAGTCATAGTCTTGCCTGTGCAAGCTGCATTTTGAACATAATCATACAGAACAGGACTGGAAAGGACCTTGACAGGTCATCTGATCCACCCCTTGCTCTAAGGCAAAATCCATCAGAATTTCTAAACCCTAAACTGTTCTTGTCAAATATATCGACAACTTGTATGTGAAAAGCCTCCAGGAACAGGGGTGCCATTCACTCCTGCTTTAGTTACCCTTAACAGATACTCTTCTTTATTTCCCTGTTTACCCTAAATTTCTTAGTGCAACTCACATTCTGTTCTCAGAGGATGTGGCTAAGAGATTATTATCTCCTTTTCAGCAGCTTCTAGGTAGCTGAAGGCTGTTATCACATCTTCCTCCAATCTTTTCATCCTTTGGCTGCTTTTGTCATTCTTCCCAAATACATGGTGCTTTCTAATCCTGGGATCATTCTCCTTTCAAAATTATTAGTGGCAGTGCTGAAATTAATCCAGAGTGGACAGATCTTGCCTCTCTTAGAGAAATCAGCCTAGAAATTTTGTTTTTTTTTTTTTTTAGCTTGATGAGCTGTCAGGTATTAGCAAGTAAACAGAGCCCAGGAGGACATAAGGCGAAAGGGATCGGTGGCTCTCTGTGTGCATCTCCACCAGAGCCCAGCTGCACACCAAGAACAGCCTTGCTCATCCTCCATGAGGCAGAAACTCAATTGTGTAGACTAGCCACAGTGTGCTTTGCCCAGGAGATTGGTCATGCCAAGGCAGCACACTGCAGTTTCTCTGCCATACAGATAGATACAACTACAGAGTAAGGTCAGAACGACGAACACCATTTGAGCACCACATTGTTGGTCATGCCAAGGCAGCATACTGCAGTTTCTCTGCCATACAGATAGATACAACCACAGACTAAGGTCAGAATGACAAACACCATTTGGGCACCACACTGTTGGGCATGCCAAGGCAGCATACTGCAGTTTCTCTACCATACAGATAGATACAGTCACAGACAAAGGTCAGAACAACAAACACCATTTGGGCACCACACTGTTGGTCATGCCGAGGCAGCACACTGCAGTTTCTCTGCCATATAGATAGATGCAACCATAGATGAAGGTCAGAATGACAAACACCATTTGGGCACCATGCTGTTGGTCATGCCAAGGCAGCACACTGCAGTTCCTCTGCCATGCAGATAGATACAACCACAGATGAAGGTCAGAATGATAAACACCATTTGGGCACCATGCTGTTGGTCATGCCAAGGCAGCACACTGCAGTTCCTCTGCCATGCAGATAGATACAACCACAGATGAAGGTCAGAATGACAAACATCATTTGGGCATCATGCTGTTCAGAATTGTAAGGCAAATTCCACTTAAGAGTCTGACAGATACTCAAAATCACGGAATTATTAAGCTCGGAAAAGACTTCTAAGTTCAACTGCCAACCTAATAGCACCATGGCCACTAAACCACGTCCCCAGGTGCCATGTCAACATGTCTTTTTAACACCTCTAGGGATAGTAATTCTGCCACATCCCTGGGCAGCCTTTTCCAACACCTGGCCACTCTTTCAACAACAAAAACCTCAATATCCAATCTAAACCTTCTGTGGCACAACTTGAGTATACGTACTTAATATATGTCAATGTCTGATGATGCAGACACGTGACTAGTACTCAAGACACCTCCCTCCTTACTGCTTTAGGTATCCTGGTGATTTTAGAAAGAGCAGTATGTTGTGTTAGCCACATCTGCTCTGACTGGAGGAGCCTGTAGCTCTTCCCATGCTCATTCATGTAGCAACACTCACGTTTCACAACTCTGCTGTCGATGAAGTATAGCAGAACACCATTCACACAGCTGTTTAGAAACGTATCTTCTTAATGATTAATCAAGTGTTCACATGAGTGAAACTGAAGCAGCGAGTGCTTTTAGGCATGTCATTACTGGTAAAAAGCAAGGCTTCATTCCAGGCTCCGGCGTTACTCTTGGAGGCTGCAGCCACAGCTTGTGATCCCTGTTCATTACACTGAGACTCAACAGGTATCACCAGGAAGTACAACAGGAGTGAAGGGGCGAGGGGAAATGTGGCATTTCTACGTCCATCACGTTTTCACTTGAACAGCAAGAAATCCCACTGTAAACCAGAAAAGAGCCTGCTGGAAGTTGTCCTCAGAAAATAGCAGTTTGTATTCTAAAGCCAAGGATCCGAGCACTGAGAGCCCACTGATTGATTCAGCAACATCCATAAGCATAGTATGAAAATGAAGGATTTGTGAAATGTAAACTTCAGGAAATGGGCACCACCCTCATCAATCACATGCAAACAGTTTTCTCTTCATTCCAGTAGTCTGAAGATGATAAAACATGCCCAGCTTTTGGTAGCCAACAAACATATGGATTTTTTTTTTTGCCTCATACTTGCAGTGACTGAGAAAGCAAAGAGAACTGCTCCAGGGCATCATTTCTTTGACCTTTTTTTCTGCTGCTTTCCTAAATACCCTTCAAAAGAATGGCTGCAAAACCCTCGGGACGATTGGCTTGCATGGCCATGGTGTTTTCACGGGTTTGTGGGAAACATTTGTGTTAGCAGCCGCACCACACTTCAAAGAGCAGACTGGCAAATCAGCTTTCTGTCTCTCTGATGGCTTGAGAGAACTTTCGGACTGGAGGTCCTACCGCTGCCGTACGGTACGGTGACAGCACTCGCCATGGACATGCCTGTGAACGGCTCACCCTGGATGCTTTAAGCTCCACAGCCCCGAACCGCGGTACGGCTGTTGTGCGCTCTCGGTGCAGAGCATCAGCGCACCGGCACTCCGGTGCTGGAGCTGAGCGGTCCCGCTGAAGAACGAGTTCTGCCGCCGAAAGGGAGAATTTGGGTCTTTCCGTGCAGTACGAGCCGGGGAGGAGCGGGTAGGGGAGCACAAGCCGCCAGTACAGCTGAATGGGGGCCGTGGCAGGGCCGGGAGGCTGAGCAGCCTCGTGTGGAAGCCGCGGGGAAGCCGCGGGGCAGGGGCGGGCGGGCGCGGGCGGGCGATGATCGGGCGGGTGGAGCGGGGCCGCCATGGCGTGAGGGGCCGGCGGGGACGAGAGGCGAGGAGGAGGACCGGGGAGAGGTAAGGAAGGAGGGCGGAGAGGCGGGAGGTGGAGCAGGGGTAGTCACTTTCTTCCTGAACTGGGAAACGAAAACGCCCCCCCTCCGCCTCCCTTCCCGCTCCGTCCCGCGGGGCTGCAGAGGAGAAACTTTCTGGCTGCCGAGCGGGTCCGCGCCGCGCCGAGCCAGGCAGGGGCCGCCGGTGGTGAGTGCCCGTGCGGTGCGACGCAGCACTTCGCTCTCCTTCCTTCCATCCATCCCGGCCCTTACTCTCCTCTCTCTTGCTTCTGTCCCGGCCCTCACGCTCCGCTCCGCCCGGCGATCTCGCCGGCCCTTTCTGCTCGCCGCGGGCCCCGGGGACGGCTGTGGGCAGAGCGGGCCCTGGGAGCGCCCCTCACCCCGTGCGGGGCTGCGGGAGCCGGTTGCCGTTAGATTTGCGAACGGAGAGGTCGACCACAACGCTGCCCTTTCGCCCAGCCCCGCGACATGCGTCCCCGTCCCCAGGACGCGTTGGTGGCGGTCTGCGGACACCGGGTGTCGGCGGAGCCGGGGATCGGGGACTGGCGTGGCTGCGGTGCGGGAGCGGTGGCGTGGGGCGTTCCACAGGGATAGGTGATCCCCTTCAAGCCGTGGCTTCTCCGGGCTGGATGCGGGGGTGCTGCCAGGGCACGGCCGCCCGGACCCCCGCACACGTCTGGGGGTGCGGGCAGCCCTCAGGATGGGCCTTGCGCGTCTCCGTTCGCTGCGTGCGGGCAGACGTGGCTTTTTCCCTTCGAAGCTCTACCTGCGGGCACCGCCCGTAACAGCTTTCTGCTCTTCCGTAGCACCGTTACCGCAAGAGCCTCCGAGCCTTTTGCCAGAGAGTGAACCCTCCCAGCCGTGCGTATGTAAGAGGTAAGTGATAGCATCCTTCTCTTGCACCTAGGGAAGCTGAGAGACAGGAAAGGAACGGATTTCCCCATGCAACTTCCTGGCACTTTTCGTTGAGAAAAGACCTGAGTGGCCCGGGAGCACAGCTATTAACTGGGGAAGCTCCGTCGTCTCAGCCCCAGGAAGGCAAGTTGCAATGCCTGTAGCTAGTATTGCATGAAAGCGATGCATCATCATTTGGCGCATCTCATGGAACTCCGGAAATTCACTTCGGTATGAATGAAAGTAGCCATTCCCTCTACTGTCCTGCCATTCCCTCTTGAAACAATGTAAAGCTATGACGTTTTCCTGAATCTTAAAGCTGGAGTGGCTTCTTTTGGGGATGTAAGCAAAGACAATGCGAGAAGTAGGTACATCAGTGAGTGACTGAAATAATGCGTAACGAGTTAGAGGCTCTTGGTCACCCCGAGAAGATCAATTGCAATTTAAATAACACTAGACTTCTAATATAGTCTTAACAACAACAAAGAAAAAGTTGGCTAAATATTGCCCCATTATGTTTGTCAGGCCAACAACAATTATAACTCACTGCAGTGTTTCACAAAAGGAACAATTCAGCTGAAGGGCAGCAGTGGGAATCAATAATTCAGATGCTGTTTATTACTCTGAAAGACTCTTGCTGGGTAGCCTCGGGCAAGTCACTCCACCTCTCCATGGTTCTGCTTCCTTCCTCATAAAATAGATAAATATACTTGCTTGCTTCACAGGGGTGTTGAGAAGTTTAATTAATTAATTCATTTCATAACTACTTGGAGATCTGTGGGTGCATTTTCCCACAGAAGTGCTAAGTATTATTTAAACTATGAGCTCTTTTGCTGTGTGTCACTGCTTATATGTGTTTCCTCAGTGACCTAAATCAGCTAAATTTTTAGTGGAAGTTAGCAAAGCAGTTTTGGATTGGGATTTTCTTCACTGTTTGTGAACTTCACTAGGACACAAAACTAAAATACACTAAAAGATGGCGTGTTTTACTGGGACAGAACTACTGGTGCTTTAAGAAAATGTCACTTTCTTTTCTTGTTATTCCAAACCAAACAGCTTGTATTGGTTGTTTTGTTTGAAGTATTGTAGTACTTTGCATAATTTTGCAATTATGCAATTTTGCCATGAAAAAATTTGCAATTTTGCCATGAAAAAAAAAACCAGAGTGATTTAATATGAGAGCAAGAAATAAGAATAGTTTTTAAATGCATCTGATTCCTCTGCTGTGGAGACTGGCCTCCAAAGGCACTTGGAGCTGTTGTCCACTGCCTGTTCATACACAGACTCTTCTAAAACCTGTTCTTTGGTCATAGAGAATATGAGTTGAAAAGAAAGTAATACATGTGCTGTACAAATTGATGACCTGTTGTAAAAGTTCATAGGTCCTGATTGTCTAAACAAGCTCAGTTAATAGTACATGTTAGTTATTCTAACTCGACACTTAGTAGATGCCTGCACTGCAAGACAGGAAACTGTGTTTAATTCCCTGGCTAAATGTTAGATGTGATTTTCATAGACTGCATACGGTTCTAAGTAAAACAGAGTAGCTGAAAGCTGGTTGTAGAGTAATATCTTGGTTTGGTACTTCAGAGAAGGCTTCTGCCTTTAGAAAAAGCTCATGACTTTAGAAACACTGTACTTGTGATGTCTCTGTACCATTTCATGTCCTCAAGTACAATGACATCAAGCACAGAAGCTTTTCAAAACTGAATTCCAATAAAGCCCCAGACCAGCGGTGGTAGAACATCATTCCCATTACCAGGCAGCTGTTGGGTTGTGAATGAATGTAGTGAGAATTATATGCTAGTGGATAAATGGTCACATCCAGCAGCATCCAGAAGTCTAAGCTGTGAGAAGTAGGGTTAAATGAGGCTGTAAATGAGTCTGTAAAACTGAAGGGTCTCTTCTCTCAGAAGTGTTTGCATTTAGCTAAAACTGGAGTCACATTCTTAGTCTTGTGTGTGGAAACTTGCACATCTGGCACCCACAACATACTCTAGCAATGAGCAGAACGAAATTCAGTTACTACAGCTATTGTTCCTGAACATTTTGCAAGAAATAAAGCCCATTTCCCCTGGTTTTTGTTGGCTTTTTTTTTCTTCTGAAGGGATTTTTAAAAATGAAGAGAGCCAACTATCTGTAACCATCGTTTCCTGGTTTAGACTTGATAATCCAAGTGTCTGGTGAGCGAGTATGACTTCTGCTTAGTAAGTTGTATATAGCTGGTAAATACTGTATCAGCAGTAAGATTATCTCAGCTTGTTTGCACCTTCTTTGCTGTCTCCTTTCAAGATGAGGTAGATGAAGGAGCTTTGTTGGAGTAGTGTAGTCCGATGAAGCTGTCAAACCATGGTGCCAGTTTGTGTTCAAGACTGTAGCCACTTATTTATTTTAAAGAGACTCAGTACTTGGTGTAAAGCCCTTCCTTTGAGCTACTGTTCTGTTTAGGTGAGTAAGCTTTGTTCCCATGTGTATTAGCCTGACTAAGCCCAGCTGGAATATGTTGAGGTGTGACGGAGCTGCGTTATCATAGAATGACAGAAGCATAGAATGGCTTCGACTGGGCCCTTTAAAGATCATTTAGTCTAATCCCTGTGCAGTGAGGAAGGATATCTTCAACTAGAGGAGGTTGCTAAGAGCCCCATCCAACTTGACCTGTAATGGATGGGCCTTCTACAACTTTTCTGGACAACTTGTTCCTTCGTTTTACCACTCTCATTGTAAAAAAATTCTAGTCTAGTTTAAAACTATTACCCCTTTCCTGTTGAAAAAACCCAAACCATTGTGCACTGCTCTCTGGCCAGACTCAGTTACCTGCCTAGGATGGGAGCAGAGCAGCCATAGGCATTAAAGACTGCTAGGGAAAAGGAAATTTAGAGGATGTCACTGGGGACCTTTCTCATGAATCCTTTGTCAGTAGAAGTTTAGCACAAGTGCAGCGTTGGTAGCAGAGAGCTGACCAGAGGGGTCTGGTCATTTTGGGAATCACATGAAAGACAGAGCACTGGCAACAGTTGCTCACATCAGGTGCTGACATTATGCTTTCAGCTACTCCTGGGACGTGGTCAGGTGTGAAAGCCCGGGAACAATGCAGCCATTATGTACATGGTCTGGAATTACCTTTGTTTGGCCTTTCTTTCTGTTTTCCCCCTTGCTTAGGCTGACAGAGTACAGAGTCAGAATTAGCAGCAGTGTTGTTTAGAGCAGGCAATGGATTTTGGGGACCCTGTTGACTTAACTCAGACAGGTATTGCATCCCGGTACCAGGAAAACATGATCTTAACATGACTTCTTTCACTAGAGTTGGCCTGGTTTGTGTTATTTTCAGGGGGTTTAATTACTTCTATCAGCAATATTTTAAAAGCTGACTATTTTCTGTAAAGCTGGATTGCCCTCTTAAGTGTGGTAATCAAATGGCTGCCTAGAGTATGTTCAGAAGTTGCTTGAAAGCGTTTCCGTAGTTGTTTTGTCATTTTTAAAGCTTTAAAATCAGATCTTTGCAGCCGTGGTGCCTCACACTTTTTGGCAAAACAATCTGTCAGGTTTCAGTTCTGCTGTGAGAGGCAGCCATGCTTGTACAACTCAAGGTCAGAAATAAAACTGTATGATTCCAGCTCTCCCAGTTACACTGCAATTTTATGGCTGTGTTTGCACCAACTCTCACAAGCTGCTCACGCCAACTGTGAGGAGCTGAATTTTGCAGTCGCTGAAGTTTGCCTTTGAACTCCCATCTATTGCTGAGTCTTCTGTCCAGGAAAATGTATTTGTCACTTTTTCTTAAGGCTATTCTGCTTTCCTCAAGGGTGATTTAGGCAGCAGTGAGGACAGTAATCATAGAATGTTAGAACGGTTTGTGTTGGAAGGGACCTTAGAGATCATCTCCAGCCTGCCTGCCATGGGCAGGGATGCCTCTCAACTAGATCCAGCTACTCAAGGCCTCATCTTGCCTAGCTTTGAACACCCCCAGGGAGCAGGAATCCACAACCTCCCTGGGCAACCTATTCCACTCTCCTAAGTAATAATCCTGAAGGAACTGCAGGTTGCAGTTTAGGTTTACAAACACAGGCATTTATCCTGGAGCAAACGATAAAATAGATCTTCTATAAACATTTAGGATCTGCGTACTCAGAAGATTTTATGTAGATAATCTCAGATCAAGAGTTCATTTTAATTGTTTAAATTGCACTGTTTTCAGATTAGTCAATTGATTAGTGTAGGTGCCTTTGGGCATTGCAGGTGTTCCTATATGCCTTCACAACAATTTAATATCACAGGATACCATACTATTAGACAGGAATTCTGAAAAGCATCATCCCCTTCAGTTGCTATGGGACCAAAACTCATTTTAACTGTTTAGGACTTGGTCTTGCATACAAGACTACTTTTTTTAATATCTGTTAAATTGTTGTACCACTTCTTAAGGCTACTCTGCTTTTCTCAAGGCTAATTTAGATATAAAGTGAGTGAGAACTGGTTTTATGAAACTCCAGTGGAAACACTTTGTTCATTTCCAGCTTCTTAGAGGAAACTCAGTGAAGGACAAATAAAACAATAAACAGGAAAGATTAAAACTGTCTATTATATGTAGCAAAGGAGAGCAATGAGTCAGGGGACTTAAAACATGTACAAGTATTTAGAAGACAAAAGGTCAAGGCTAACAAAAAAAGTATTAGTTGGGAAGGAGGATGGAAGTTCAAGTCAGAAATGGACACACCAGTCGCAGTTAGCGGAAGTTTCTGCTGCTGTTATCAGTAGTCTGCAGGGGCTGGATTGGGCACAAGGAGGAATTCCGTTTTGACAGCATAAAATCAACCAGATTGAAAGAGACCTCCAAGCTCATCCAGTCCAACCTATCATCCAGCCCTGTCCAGTCAACTAGACCATGGCACCAAGTGCCTCATCCAGTCTTTTCTGGAACACCTTCAGGGACGGTGACTCCATCACCTCCTTGGGCAGTTCATTCCAATGGCAAATCACTCTCTCTGTCAAGAACTTCCTGCCCCAGTAAAACTGACTTTCCCCTTTCTGTCCTTTGTGCTTCCTGGGCGTTACAGTCACCCTCTGAAAGCTTTCCAGCTCTTCCCCTGTACCATGGTTGATGCCATGCAGAGGCCACTATCATGGTTATCTCCAATAATGATTTCCTTTGCTCATTTCCTCTTGTCAGTGCAGTTGTGCTGCTGGGTTGTAGGCAGCTGTCGGAAGAAACCCTAAAGGTGGTTTCTGATACCCCACACCAAAGGATTCACAGCCTTGTAGACCCCCTGAATGGGTAAGGTGCTTCATGTCTTGGCAGGTTCCAAATGAGCACCAGTTCACCACCCAAATTGTGACAGGCTCTTTTGTTCTGCACTTCTGCAATGGCTGCTAATATCATAGTCCTAGACCCCAAAAGTGCCCTATATGTTGTAACGATGTAATAGTTGGACGAGTGGTTTGGTTGACTTCTGGGACATTAGTGGAGCAGGCAGACATAGTTAATACATCCTTTTGGACTACATGAGAATTCTCCAACTGTCTCCCATTAGTGTTAGCATCTGTGAGAAAAACATTCATGCTAAAAAACAACTTCAGTTTCAATTATCAGAATGGCCTTTTAAAAGTACTTCAGCTCAGGATAAAATGCCTGTGCTCCAAAGGAAATGTCTTTGTGGGAGCTTATATTTTCATGCCTTTGATGGTAGAAGTGACTGAGCTTTCTTCAGTGAGTGTGGATGCCTTAACAGGCATGTCTGTACTGGTTGTGAATGAGCACCTTCAGATATCAAAATGTCTTTCTTATTTATTCTATACAGTGAGGTGTGCAAAAAAGCATCTTGGTAAGGATTAGCAATAGTAATGTTAGCACAACCAAAAAATTGTCGAGAAAGCATTTGTGGAGTGAGATAAATTTTAAAACAGAGGAAAATTCCAAATTCCCACATTATGGTTTAGGCATGCAGATAATTTAAATCTCGTTTTAGCCTGGAGCAAAGAGGAGGTTATGCATTGAGTGTACGCTGCCTATGCCCTGTTAACTTGGATGTACACACTGGTAAAACAGACAAATAAGCTTTTAAATTGAAGGAACAAACAGATATCTTGCACATCCTACTGTAAATGTGGGAAAAAATCACTTTTCTGTTCCTGTTGCGTGTGTAGTATGGTGGAGAATGAATGCAACCCTCCGTTTATCCTGAAGTGCCATTCTCACACGGCTCTGTGCTGCTCTCTATAGATCCATTGAAGTTTATGTGTAGATGAAAGGACAGACAACAAGTTTAAATCTGGACTGCTGACCTGATGTCATATACTGATAATTCCTATCGGAACTGTGAGGGGTTTTTTTCTGGTTTCATAGCACAGCTGTTACCCAGGCATCATATAAATTGAGCCAAATCTTCTTTCAAGATGTTTTGGGATCACTGCAGAACCAGTGCAATACCAACACCTGGGCAACTGAGGTACACTTTATTTATTGTAGATCTGATTCTTAGTTATATTTAGGATGTCAGTTGTTAAGATTTTAAGTCCCTGTGACATTATCTAATTGTGATGTAGCATATTTCTCATGGCAAGTAAAATCAAAAGGAAGAAATGAAGCAATGTCTCCTGGTGGTTAAGGTTGTAATAGGTAGTTTGCAAGCTGTAGGTAGTGATTTTTACACCTTTCCAGCATTTTTATGGGAGAGACAGGTGGTCTCTTGTTTCTTCTCACTGACTGTAAAGGCAGGTGGAGGAAGGGCTCCAGACTCCCAAACATGGGAGTTTCTTGCACTGGTGTCCAGCCCCAAAGCTTTGAGAGGATCTCAGCAGAGCTATTTGCCCATGTGGGAACTATGCAGCTGCAGGCTTTGGTCAGTAGATTTATTGTGGCTGATGAAGTACAAGGATAAATTTATAGTGTTCTTGGTCCCACTCTGCTGCCTAATTTTGCTGTATCAAATATGTTTCTGTGAGTCAGTAGGAATCAAATCACAATCCACATGGTAATTAGTCTTTACTGACCTTTTCACCTCTGTTTTTGTGGACTTACCCTGCATTTTTAGCACTTAAAGATACTTGGAGTCAGTTAGAGGACTTAACTGCTTTCCTATATTATATATAATTGCGAAATATTTATATCAGTGGTGAAACACATTGTTGGATATGTTGTGATGCCTCTAGTTCATGGAGGTTTTAGTCACCAGAGATCCCACCTTTGGTGTTACCTGGCTGTAAATGTTGATGAAATATCCAAGTCAGAGGTGGGTCATGAACTAGTGTTGGAGATGCTAACAAAGACAATTGTAATCTCTGCTTTTTAAGCACTACTGTCCCAGCAAAAAGCATTCACAAACCATAGTGGTCTTCAGAACTGATACTGCAAAAAGCCACATTCTTTACATATTTTGGGGGGGGTGGGGGTGGTGGTTGTGATAATCCACAGGAAGGTCAGATTGCTTCATGGCCAGGTCTGCCAGCTGATGGTCCTAACACTGCTGACCTTTCTTCATTCCTCTCCACTGCTGGAGTGGTCTCTCTGTGCACATGTGGCAGCAGTAAACAGAGTTGCTCTTTTCCTTTAAGTGATGTATCAATCCAGGTTTCTTTGGTAAATTTTCTTTGTATAAACCAATGTCCAGATCAGAGGTATTTAACTGGAATAGTTGAATTTACTCTGGTTTATCTTTTCCTAGAATAATTGATGTTCCTTACTTCATTTTTTTTTTTCTGTTAGGAATAGAGTGGAAGTCATGACAAATGCTCTTTCACACTAAGTGACAACCTTTTCAAAGCACACTGTGTATTAGACTTTTCTTCCATAGACAAGCATCCTTCACTCTCCTCTTATTTTTTGTTACTTTATCAGGTCAGGGTTTCCAAACTGGATGAAATTCTCCCATTTTCAGAAAAAGTTGAGTTGCTTGATGAAGTTTGTCTTGGAAGATGTGCTAGTAGTGATGTAGTGTAATTTGAGAGTAAGAAATTCTTATGACTTTTAAAAGCTGATAGTGAGTGTGATTTAAGCCATCACAAGGCCCGAGCACCTATTCTTCTGAGCCCTGTGTATCAAACTTGTAGCAGGTTCAACTCACAACTGGTGAATTCAAGCTTATGCAGCCAATTATCTATACATGTCTGGCTTCAGGGTTACTGGTAGATAGTAGCTGAACATAAGATCAACAGTGTGCCCAGGTGGCCAAGAGAGCCAGTGGCATCCTGGCCTGTATCAGGAACAGTGTAGCCAGTAGGACAAGGGAGGTTATTGTTCCCCTGTACTTAACACTGGTCAGGCCACACTTTGAGTACTGTGTCCAGTTCTGGGCTCCTTAATTCAGGAGAGATGTTGAGATACTGGAACGTGTCCAGAGAAGGGTGACAAAGCTGGTGAAAGCCCTGTGAGGAGAGGCTGGGGGAGCTGGGGGTGTGCAGCCTGGAGAAGAGGAGGCCCAGGGCAGACCTCATTGCTCTCTACAACTACCTGAAGGGAGGCTGTAGCGAGGTAGGGTTGGTCTCTTCTGCCAAGCAACCAGCAACAGAACAAGGGGACACAGTCTCAAGTTGTACCAGAGGAGGTCTAGGCTTGATGTTAGGAGGAAGTTGTTGCCAGAGAGAGTGATTGGCATTGGAATGGGCTGCCCAGGGAGGTGGTGGAGTTGCCGCTGGAGATGTTCAAGCAAAGCCTGGATGAGGCACCTAGTGTCATGGTTTAGTTGATTGTCTAGGACTGGGTGCTAGGTTGGACTGGATGATCTTGGAAGTCTCTTCCAACCTTGTTGAGTCTATAATCCTATGATTCAAAGTGTAAAGTTCAACACAGTTGAATATGCATTTGGCTTCACTGGCTTGCGGTTGGTGGTTCCTGCCTCCCCAAGCGCATTTATACGCTTGTAAAGAATTCTAAGTAGCCATTAAATGTTACTTATTTTGATCACATTCTTCTTCTGAAGCTCCTTTGGTTCTTTTGCAAGCTGCTGGCAGTTTCTGAAGTGGTTTTATATGTAACAAGTATCAGTGTATGTGATGATTGAGCCCATTAAGCCCTGCAGAGTGACCTGGATGAGTCATTAAAGGCAATGAAGTGTGTGGTCAGATCTGGTCCTAGTCAGCAAAGTCTTTGATGGTGTACGTGGCAGAAAACAGTTCTATTATTTGAAGTCTTTGTGGAGATGTTTTTCATGGCTGTATCCAGACCCATGCAGTTTGAATTTCCTCACTATATGAGTGATAGTTTTTATTGCAGATCCACACACTTACTGTGGAGCTTTGTGATTGTTTTCATTATAACTTCTGCATGTCCTGCTTTTAAGGCCATCACAGGTCAGAGAACGTGGAACTTCTCTGTTTCCTTGCTCTCTGCAGCACAGTTTGGCGCAGAGTCATGCCATCGTGGGACCTTGCACTGGCACTTACCTCTGTGTGGTTGTGACTGATGCTGCTAGAGAGGTTTGCATGGAAAGGAAGGTGGACGCCTTTCTAGCTGCCCTCCTTCTATGCACCAGTAACACCAGGCTGAGCCCTGCTGTGGTATGGCACTCAGTGAGGCTCGGTGGCCTTACTGAATCATAGATGCTGTGGGTTATTGTCTTCAAATCACAGGAAGGGCATCAGTGTGAGGAATAAAAAGGACTGACTTTGTACTCCTGCTTTTGCTACTGCCAGCTGACTTCCAGATCTTGGTTCTGAATGTGCTGCTTTTTCATATAGTGTGGATAATGCTTCCACTTACGTTGTTAGTCTAAACAGTGAGGTATGGCGGTTGCTTCTCGTGTACAAGGTGAAGAAAGGGTCTGCCTTCACTGACAAAACCACACATAAATGAGGAGAGAAAATGGGGGGGAGGGCTCACTGAATTCTTCCAATGTGAGCTATGAATTTTAAACAACTCTGGAGGTGTTTGATGGTGGTGAAATGCTGGGAAATGTGTGTCCAGGTTTACAAAGGAGAAACTACAGAAACAGAGTCACAGTCACGGAATGGCTCAGGCTGGAAGGGACCTTACTGATCATCTACTCCAATCTCCCTGCTCTGGGTGGGGATGCCTCTCAACTAGACTCGGCTGCTCAAGGCCTCAGCCGGCCTGGCCCTGAACATCCCCAGGCAGGAGGCATCCACAACCTCCCTGGGCAGCCTATATTCCAGAGTCTGGCCACCTTCATACTGAAGGTCTTCTTCCCAAGATTCAGTCTAAACCTAATCTCCCCCTGCTTGAAACCTTTGGCCCTTCTCCTGTTGCTAGATACCCTTAGGCAAAGTCCCACTCCAGCCTTTCTGGAGGATCTCTTCAGTTAGCTAAATAAGTGTAAAGAAAATCAATGCTGAGTTTTTCTTTGCTTTCCTGTTCTTGAGCCTTGAGGTTGCTTTTTCTTCTTACGTAGAAGAGATCCACACAAGCCTACCCCTGTGTACTTGTAATCGCACAGTAATCTCTGGTTAGGAAGACCCTAATTTAGGGAACCCTTAAAATCATCCCTGAATTTATGTATGGGCTTTATTCTCATTGACATGCAGAAGTACTTGAAGAAAAGAAACGAAGGAATAGAGAAAAGAATGCTGAGGTTCTTACTGCTGGCTGGGATGGTTTTGTGATTGTGTAAGCTAGGAAACTTCTTTCTCTTTCTTTCTCTGTTTGCTCATCACAGAAAAAGGCGCTTCTTTCCCCCCCTTTTTCAGCTTTATTTTTTTTCCCTTTTTCAGCTTTTTTTTTGTTTTCATCTGCTGCCATTTCTAAGGATCAGGGAGCCTTTAAAAAATCTGATGTGGTTTTTTTTTTAATTATGAAAAAGCAATTATTTTCAGCAGTGCAAAAGTGACATCACATTTCAAACTATGTACTGGTTGGGCTGGGTTTTTTTTTTCAGCTTTGTTTCAAAATAGACTGTTGTATGATTTCCTTATTTATAGATGAGAATATGAGTAGACTTCAGTATGTTTGGATAAACCACGGTGCATGTTTCTATGTGTGTATGTGGTGAGGAGCTACGTAGCTGTAGTAAAAGCGTTGCCAAAGACACCACCCTGCGTAATGTGTCCTGTAATGATTGGTTTGCATCCAAAAAAGGGCAAAACTTACTTCAGAAATGCATTAAAATACTATGAAAATGTCAACTTCCAGTACTCTCTGTTAAAGCACTTAGAATCATAGAATCACAGAATCAGCCAGGTTGGAAGAGACCTCCAAGATCATCCAGTCCAATCTGTCACCCAGCCCTATCCAGTCAACTAGACCATGGCACTAAGTGCCCCATCCAGGCTTTTCTTGAACACCTCCAGGGATGGCAATTCCACCACCTCCCTGGGCAGCCCATTCCAGTGCCAATTACTCCCTCTGTGAAGAACTTCCTCCTAACATCCAGCCTAGACCTCCCCTGGCACAACTTGAGACTGTGTCCCCTTGTTCTGTTGCTGGTTGCCTGGGAGAAGAGACCAACCCCCACCTGGCTACAGCCTCCCTTCAGGTAGTTGTAGACAGCAATGAGATCTGCCCTGAGCATCCTTTTCTTCAGGCTAAACAACCCCAGCTCGCTTAGCCTCTCCTCATTGGGTTTGTGTTCCAGGCCTCTCTCCATCCTTGTCGCCCTTCTCTGGACACTTGTGCTGTGCACTGTAATACAAAAATATTAGAAGGGGGCAATATTATTTTTACCCTAGACAGGAATGCACAAGATAAAGATGTCCTTGGCCAAAAAAGTCTTCCTCCTAGATTAATTTCAGGAGCTGAGCACAAGCACCTAGAGGGTCTGTGTGGTTAGTAGTCATGGAGGGACACAGCCTATCAAGGTTGTCACATTTTCTATGCACATATCAGTGACATTATTGACTCAGGACGTGGGTCTCTAAATAAGGTTTTAGCAGCCTGCGTTTCTGTTAGGAGAATTTTGGCATGTATAGGTAGGGAGCTGTGGGGAAAAATAAAAGGTTGCTTTGTACTTCAGCTTCTTGGGAGTTTTATGACTGGATCCTCTGAAACAGGTTTTCCATGGAAAAAAAACACTTCATATTTGTTTTTAGGTTTTCTTTCCTTCTGTCTATTTCTCTTTTTAATAATTGAAAACTACTGTTCATTATTTACATAAAACTGTCTCCCTTGGGTCTGCTTTCTGTAACCTTTCCCCTTGGAAGAATTCTAGGAATTTGCTGGCTTTCCTCAGGGGGATCCTGGCCGCGTTTTATCTGAGACTTCAAGCTAGATAGTTGGTAATTTTTATGAAGTAACTTACTATGTTTAAATACTTGCATTTAACCTCTGCATAGATTTGCCATTGGAGCCCAACTGAAGAAGTCATTTATGTAGGAAAATACTCATTTTAATTCAGCATTCAGCCTTTTTGGTAGCTGGCAGGAGAAGTCTATGTGCAAGATGGAGACATAATAACAGCAATAGTAACAATAATAATGACAATAACAGTGACACCAACCACAGTAACAGCAACAACAATAATAACAATAATAATAATAGTAATAATGAAAACCCTAAATTCTCTGAAGGCAAGGTAATTCTGCTGGTTTTCCCTAAGCTGTGCTGCTTTCTTTCTCTCTTTTTTCTTTCTGATCTGTTCTTTTTCTTGAAAATGAGGACGTGTCAGAAGCAGAGGCCTCAAGCGCAGTATAAAATGACCCCAGCACAAATCTCCAGCATTCCTCATCCTTCCCTCCCCAGCTGCTAGCATCAGCCAAGGCAGCACACAGGCTTGGCTGCTGCCAGCACAAGCTGCCTGGCTCTCCCAGCTCCTCCTCTTATCCCACCCTCCTCCTCTTGCCAGTAGAGCCAGCACAGCTGGATGTTAGATAGGCTGCAGCTATTTGAAATCTCAGGTACAGGAGCTGTCAGTGTGATCCTTCACTTTGGATCAGCTACTAGGAGAGATATGGGAGGAAGGGGCTTTCTTCTAAGTGTACAGGAGCTTTTTAGGACAAGTTGCTCCTTAGTTATTTTTTCTGAAGTAGTCTTACAGAAATTATTTGAAAGCCACCTGAATAATGCTCGAGGTTTTTGAAGCCCAGATGGAATTTCCTAGAGAGCATCCCGAACTACACTTGTCTCACAGATTCATTTTCTAACTCCCTCTTTCATGTCCCACTGCCACAGGATATTTCAAAGATGGTTTGGCTGCCATTGAGACTTGGAGATCTGATGCCACAATGAGGACTCACACACGGGGAGCCCCAAGTGTGTTTTTCATACACGCAGTTTGCTTCGCCTTTGCCTACGGCGCCAGGAAGGACCCAGACGCGATGGTTCCTTTTGTCAATGCCAACTACGACAGCTACCCCATGCTCTACTTCTCCAGAGGAGATGTGGAGACTCTGCGTCTCCAGGCTGCCACCACGCACCAGCACATTGCAGCTCGTCTGGTCGAGGCGGTGCAGACGATGGTGTCTAACCCCCTGGAGTACCTTCCCCCCTGGGAGCCGAAGGAGTTCAGTGCTCGGTGGAATGAAATCTACGGCAACAACCTCGGAGCGCTGGCGATGTTCTGTGTCCTCTACCCTGAAAACATCGAGGCCATCAACATGGCCAAGGATTACATGGAGAGGATGGCAGCTCAGCCTAGTTGGTAGATTTTTGTCTTTATTTTTGTTTTATTTAAAGTCAACCTTACTTGCACTTGGGGGAGTGAGTAGATGAGTGAATTGCTTAAATTGCTTCAGTTGTTCTAACGTTCGCTTTAACAGCAGCTAACTCTCTGAGTGCCTTTGCCCACCAGTGACACAAAGCTTTTTACCTTCACTGGACTTACCCTGTTGCAAATTAATGCTGGTAAAAAGAGCATGACCCTTTCTGTATCATCTTAGTTGCTGTAAAGTTAACCAAAAAATAAGCCAAACTCAGTTCCAGTCAGAGGACAGTTTCAGAACAGAAGGGGTTTCATGACTGATTTGTGGCAAGAAGTGCAAAGAGTGTTAACTTTTAATCTCCTTTTTATTCCAGACTCATATATATCTTTTGTGTAATTCTTCCTTTGGAGGAATTCAGGGAAGACCTGACTGAAAAAGGTAGAGATGGAGGTAACATGAACAAAAAAAGGTGTAGATAAAAGTGACCTATGGAAAAGAGATATTTCACTGTTGGGGTTCTCCTGTACTGAGTATTTAAGTGATGAATGCCACAGAAATACAGGAACTAGAACAAAAGAAGTAGGGGATGCACTGAGCGTAAGTTGCTGGCATGTCACAGAAGAGAGGACACACACGAGTTGGGAAGAGAAGTATTGGTACAACAGGGTGGTGGTAATTTCCAGAATCTTCCACTGACGCATAGCAGTACAAAACTTCAGTCTTGCTTAGCTCCAGAGGCAGTCTGGCACACTGGCAGAGGGATAGAGCTGTACAAAAGAGAATTCAGGGACATGTAACCATCTCAAACAGGATCTACAGACTTGTCCAAAGTCAACACATTCCTCCCCAGTGGTGTTGTTCACACTTTCTTAACATGCTTTGGGTAGCATAAACATGTAGTTACATGGACAGCTGTTTTAACAGAGTAAGAAAGAAGAGCAGTGATACCTTCAGTAGTGAAACTTAGTTGTGTCACTCTCAATTCCTACATCTCTCTCACTGTCTCAGTAACCTCATTTCAGTTCCATGTGTCCTGTGAGTCCTGCCCTCGATGGTGGTTCCTTTTTCCCTTGCCCTAAGGCTATCATTTATCCAAGCTGACCAAATACTAATCAGAACTCAGCAGATATCCAATTTCTTCTTGGCTCTGATTATATTTACCTCCTCTAAACTACTGTTTTACTCCAGCAAGTATCTTGTGTTACTTCAGTGAAAGAATTGCTGTGCTTTTCCCATCTTTCCAGTCTGACCTAGACAGTTCATTCAGCAAACAATCGAGGTTTAGGCAAAAGAAGTGGGTGCAGTGTGCTTAGTAGAGGAAGTACAGGAGGAAATCAGAAACATAGGCAGTATGGCTAGGGTGAGCATCTGTCGCTTGTACATTCTCCACCTGGCCAGCTTTGCAAATGCTGTGACACAAACATAGATCTGCTTTCCAGTTTTGTTTTTCCACAGAGAACTTAGGGCTGAATGTGCTTAACATGGAGTTCACACTGTGAACTGAGGTTTGGAGGCTTGAATGTTAGGACAAAATCTCCT
Organism: Tricholaema leucomelas; assembly: GCA_013400475.1. Classification (NCBI taxonomy): domain Eukaryota; kingdom Metazoa; phylum Chordata; class Aves; order Piciformes; family Lybiidae; genus Tricholaema lacrymosa; species Tricholaema leucomelas. The sequence goes on along the minus strand of WAAF01006120.1, from coordinate 831,735 downwards.
TATGTCATTAGCAAAGAGGGCTTGTCCGGAGAGGTATCAGTGCCTAAACTGCTGTGTCAGTTGCCCCCAAAATAGCTTCTTATCACTGACAGATTCATCAGCATGTATTGGAAAGCTAAATCTGGCAGTCTCATAGATTCCTTGTTGGCAGCTTGATTCTTTCAGCAGTATAATCTGGATTTCTGCTGACTTCTGTTGACAGGGCATTGACTCTGAAATAGTTTTAGAATTAAAAACAAAGATACAAACAAACAAAACTCAGTTGGATGAGTTTCCTCTATTTTTTGTAGCAGCATTAAGGACTGGTTTTAAACTGAAGGAGAGTAGGTTTAGACTGCATCTTAGGAAGAAGTTCTTAAGTGGGACTCCCTTGGCAGCCCAGGGAGGTTGTGGATGCGTCCTCCCTAGTGATGTGCAGGGCCATGTGGGATGAGGCCTTGAACAGCTGAGTCTAGGCCTCCATGGCAGGGAGGTTGGAGTAGATGATCTCAAAGGTTCCTTCCAACCTAAGCCATTCTATGAATAAATAAAATGTGAGCCTTAGCAGAAAACAGAAGTGTATTTCGTAGTGTGTGCAGTAGTTGGGTAAAATAAATATAGTTTAAATGTCACTATTTGTCCCAGAATGCAAGGAGATTGAGGAGGCTAACACTTCAAATTTCATCTTTGCATTACTGAGACTGTACAGTACTCCAAATAGGATTTAAGATTTCAAGACACAGCTATGAGAAAGTCTGCTGGTAATTGACACATGCATGGAAAGGGCACTCAATGAAGCACTTAAATCTTTTCTCAGCTATTACAGCAGTGATTTTATATCACATAACAAAGTACACCCTTAATTGAGTTCCCTCACATAACAAAGTACACTCTTAATTGAGTTCCCACTCATGTGGGCTAGCAGAGCTTGAGCCTTTTGTCATAACAACCCACGTTGAGAGGTGTGCTGCTCATAACAGAGCATCTGTAATTGCTACATCCTGGAGTGAGTTTACATTTTAACATACACCAAGGGGCAACGGCTAATAGCTAACTGTAACAATCACCCCAAGCAATATGGGAGCAGATAATGTTTTGGAGACTAGAAGCAGCAGGGAAATGTAGTGCATTAATATTTCACTAAAACTAGATGAGCTTTAATGGCTTTGCCTGTAAAACTTACAAGCTGGTGTTAAATACAGCTTGCTTCCTTTCCTGGGATTTGATACATCTAGGTGCTGTCTCAAACCTTAGGGGAAGTTTGTCCTTGTATTTAAGCTGCATTATCTTACTTTCCAGAGAACAGAGGATATAGATGTGTTTTCTGGCATTTTATCTCTGCCTGGCCTCTAGAGCATTCCCCACCAGAAGTGTGTTTTTGGCCGAGGGGATCTGTACTCGTGATTCTTTCCATATGCCGCCTCAGCCCGCTCCTGCCCCGAGTGGAGTGATGTAATTGGAGTCACACATCGCGCAGAAGTAGGAGTCCAGCCAGATACTATGTTTTGGACAAAGCAGTGAAAAACTCACGTCTCTGCTAAGTTCACCTTACAAACAAATGCCTCAGAAGTTCACAAATTCTGCACCCTTCTCCCAGCAGGAGAGACCTCTCCATCTGCAGCTGCCAGACAAGAGATGTCTGTGCCTTTATTTTTTTTACACATAGCTGACACCTCGTGTTTTAAAGACAAGTATGCTATCAATGTGCAGTAAGGTGTGGGATTTGACAGCAAGCCTGCCTCTGTGCGTTTCTGAGGGGAGATAATTACTTTCAAATTGATTGAAACATTCCAAGGAAATAGCTGTGAGGAAGGAGAAGCTAACAGGAGGCTTCGGCATAAGAAATCTGTGACCTCATTAACCAGCAATCCTATAGCCTCTTGTTAGTCCCTCTTTATTAAAGGCATTGCAATAGGACTGTTGCTGTTGGTATGCAGATAGTGGTCAGTGTTGAACAGTACGGATTTCAAAGCGAAAATAGCAAAATCTAATAATTAAATGTGCAGATAAATGTAGAACTAAAATGAAGTTGTGTGTGCCTAGCTGAAATAAAGCAAGGCTCTGTGCTGACACCACTAATCTAGAACATCTGTTTGACTCCCAATAATCAACCAGCAGTCACACTCAAAGAAAACTTTGGAGGGTTTTATAAGGCTGTGGCATAGAAGTTAGTATAAAAGAGTTTGGGGGGATGCTGAGATACAGGCTCCTGCAGGGAGGAAGAAAAAGAAGAGTGGGAGGATAAATTTGGTATCTGGAATATGTATTATGTTAGTAAGAGAAATATCAAAGCCTCCTGCTGGTTTTATCTTTCTCATATGTAGTGTTTGAAAAAAGAAATTGTGCCTGACTATGAAATTAAACAGCCAGCTGGATATTGACGAGTTTCTCTTTACCTTCTTTTTCAGCTGATAGGATCTCTAGGAGACAAATTGGCACTAAAGTTCTGTGGTAGCTACAGGGAGCTTGCTTCATGGCATGCCCAGTATAGAAATTTACTAGAAAAGAGCTAGTAGAGGTAATCTATTGAAATAATAACAGAACTGAATTGCTCTGTCTGCTTAATATGCCACTGAGAACTACTAAAACAGACTCAGTTCTTGTTTATTAATGTGTCAACACAGAAGGATGATGATTGATACTAAGAGTGAACTCAGTGTGAAAAAGACTCTCCTGTGATCAAAGCCAAAAACAAGGGAAGAGGATCTGAAAGAAGCTTGAGAGGAAGCAGAATGATGATTATAGACCTGTGGGGAGACAGAGAAAAAGAAAATACAAAGTAGATGGTGGTTTCCAAGGGAGTGAAGTTTTAGTTGCCTCCTCAACAGTACAGCCCTCCTTTTACAGTAAACTTAAACCTCCTGAAAAATACTGTCTATATGTTGCCTTCTCTGCAGCCCTTTACATGTCAGCACTGCTTTGCCTTGAACAGAGCTGTAGTGAGGACAAGCACATCAGAGTGGCTGCTGTTGAAACATGAGTGGTGAAGAGATAGAGGCAAGTGTGTCATGTTTTACCTTGGACACCGGAAACCCAAATCATCAGTTTGTTAAGGTCATTTTTTATTCTGAACGTTTTCATTATTGCAAGTGCCTGAGCACTTAAGTTGTGCAGATAACAGGGGTTTAGCTTTGGCAGCTGACCAGAAAAATGTGGAAAGGCTGAAAGCTGAGAGATTGTTTTGGGTGAAACAGATCTTTTCAAGGATATTTTTTTTTCTTTCCAAAACAAAAACTGGAAGATGTTGGTCCCTTAGTGAAGAAAATATTTAATTTGAGCACAAGAAAATAACTGTGTTTTGGAGGTTTTGTAAGAAAAGTACTGAAAATTGAGTCTAGCCTACAAAATACACATCCTTGGAAGGTATATTCCCTCTTGATAAATGCATGCTTTCTGGCCACAGATGACTGTTTCTGTTCTTTGCCTGACAGAAGGTTTAAAGCTTTATCTCCTTCCCCCAGAAGTGGGCCAGAACAATAGAAGTGTCTTTGGAGTGCCAGGACATTGCCATTGCCACTAGGAAGACTGTACAAGTCAACAAGGAGTTAATTTCAGGATCCCTTACATGCCACATTTCACACTTGACATTCACTGTGCACTAAACTCAACCATGCTGGTATTTAGCTACCATGTCTAAGACAGATTGCATGCAAATGCACTGAAGGACAGTCCTTGACACTTGTCAAGGACAGTCATTTTCACTTGTAAGCCTTCAGAAGAGAGCCCTGGTTCATTTCCTTTGCATCCATCCCGTGAGAGATGTTCAGCACTGGGAAGGGAGTACTGACCTGCTTCTTTCACTCATTCGCTTCATCTGCCCTCGATCCTGCAGTAAGCAATTTGTCATGGGAAAGTTTGGAGCATTAAACTCCAGGATGTGGATTACTTGTGTAATCTATGTGTCAGGGTGTGCTTAATGCTTCATTTTGCATGCAGTGATGCTGTGTTAAGACAAGGGAGAGAAATCTCCTGCCTGGGAGGGTACTCTGTCAAGTTAGAGGCTGTTACCTTCCTTTTTACTTGGATTTGTTGTTAAGGACGGTACACAAAGTGAAGGGAACTGACTTAAGCAGGAGAGTTTGATTTAAATCCTGCCTTGCACTGGGCATGCAGTGAGTTTTCCCTTTTGGCTTATATTTCATAGAGAAATGCCAATACTCCTGGCTTCCTGAGGAAGTAGTTATTAGTAGAGAGCAGCAAGAGAAAAATACAGCAAACCCTTTCTACTGAGAGGAGAGACATTAGTAGCATGAGAAGTGTTAAGAAATGGAGAGCTTGTGATAACTGTGCCATAATTTCTTCGTGGTTTTGGTGCTGGTGTTAATGATTTTTACTTCCCATCCAAAATGTTATACAATTGATACAGAATCATAGAATCATTAAGGTTGAAAAAAGACCCCTAAGGTCATCCAGTCCAACTATCAGCCCACCACCACCATGTCCCAAAGTGCCATGCATTACTTCAGACACGCAATGACATTTAGTGAAGGTGGTCTAAGCCTTGGACAATGCAATGCATGTGTGATGGTTCTTGACATCATACATTGATAACTGAAGAACTCAGCCATAACCTCTCCCTTCTTCAGATTTACTGTAGAAGGTGGCCAGTCTCATGCAGATAACCACATTGCACTGTGCTAAAATTCTCAAGACATGTAGCAGAACCTGGCCATTAATACCAACATTACCCATGAGCTCTTTATTTCTCCAGTTTATACTAAACAGGATTTATACTAAACTCTATAAAGTAACAAAATATTTCCTATGACACACAGGAAGAGCACTTAAAAGAACATCCCAGGCATGTATTTATCCTGTGCCATTCAGTGAACGCACCCAGGCAGCAGCTATTTGTGCAGAACACCACACATGGCTGTGGATGTTTGTGGAGTTTCATCACTGGACAGCAAATACATTCAGTACTTTATGTTCTTCTATAAACTTTTGCTCTTCTATAAACCTTCTCAAGTTTCTAGATGAGCACCTTTTCCAAATATACAGGTATAAGTGTAATAAAAAACCCTCTTTTGTATGGACTGTGGCGATGCATTCATGGTTTAGAATTTTTGGACCAGTTGCCTGTGATGAAAGTGATTAAGTTTGCAACTTAAGTGGTTGCTCTATCTTTAAAAAAATCCATTCTAAATATTTACTTTGGTTTCTCTTTTGTAACATCTGATACCTTTAAATGCACCATTGAGGTGAAGGTTACTTATGTTACAGTTAATTGCTTAGCTGAGGGTCATACTACCTGATGTGAAGTTTTGTTCCTGAGAGTCTTAGAAAATAGCAGGTTCCCAGTGCTTGGCATTAACATGTTTTTATTCCTCTTTACTTGTATAAATACACATCATTTTTCTTGACTATTTCAGAGCACTGTAGTTAACAGATAGCCCTGAAAACTTCCTTTTTCACCCAGTATGTTCAGTGCAGGCCTATGGTACCAGGCTTTCCCACGGTTTATCAGCCAGGCTGTTTACCAGATCTGACACTGGAGATCCATGTGAAAAATGAGGGTGTAATTTAGATACAAAAAGCATTTAGTGCTTGCTGCTTGACCATTCTTCTTGTGAATCATGTTCCACATTGTTTGGCATACGTTGCCGAGTTCCAAAATACAGTTAATGGAGGTGCGCTGATTTATGTCGCCTAAAGAGTTACTGCGTCAGGGGAGCTTCATGTTATGAACAGATGTTGACCGTGGGTTTGTATGTTTAGAAATGAGGATCTTTAAATCATCTTTAATTTTCTCTATTCTGTGCATCTGCTGCCTTAAATTCTGTGCAAGAGTTACTGTGCAGAATTGCACTTTGAGGGAAGTTGTGACAAAATCTCTTTGCCTAACCTGAGGTGGGTAACTATGCCAGTACGTAGGCTTAAGGTGCCTAACAGAAGTTCTTTTACACTGAAGGCTTGGGAAGATGGTTTTGAAGAAGTCAGCCACTTAAATGCAGTGAGGGAGCTGGGTCTCTAGCTTGGAGAAGCCTGAGGAGTGACCTGGTTCATGTTTATAAAGATGTGAAGGGCAGTGTCGGAAGGACGGAGCCAGGCTCTGCTCAGTGATGTCCGATGGTAGGGCAGGGGGCAGTGGGTGCAAGCTGGAGCAGAGGAGGTTCCATGGGAACCTAAGGCAAACTTTTTTAACTGTGAGGGTGACAGAGCCCTGGAACAGGCTGCCCAGAGAGGTTGTGAAGTCTCCCTCTCTGGAGATGTTCAAAACGTGTCTGGATGTGTTCCTGTGTGTCCTGTTCTGGCAGAGGGGTTGGACTGGATGAGCTTTCAAGGTCACTTCCAGCCCCTAACGTTCTGTGATTTTGTGATTTAGCAGTTCCTGTCTAGAAGAGTGCTTTCTATTTCCTCTGAAGCGGTGCCAGAGACTAATGTGCATTCTCATACTATAGAATTTGATGCAGTATTGCATTTGAAACCCAAGATAAGGTTTGCATACATCTTACCATTGCAATAAATCAGTTCCACTGACAGATACCATTTAAGGTGAAATCAGGGAGAGATCATTAAATAACTTTAAGCACCTTCTAATTAGCAATTTGTATGTTGTTATAAGGATACTGAACTTTGAATTAAGTGCTTTAAATGAACTCAGATTCTTTCATTGTTCTTTTCTTCCCCCCAGCGTATGGGTTAGTCTCAGTCACTTGGTATTTGTTCCAGGCAGAGACATTTGAAGTTGTATTTCCTGTACCACTTTGATTTCTGAATGCACAAAGGTTTAGTGGACAGCATATCTAAAAATACTTTGTTTCTACAGTTAGCCCATATCTGAGGCTAAACTCTTAACACTGTCACCACATGACCACTGCAGCTGAGAAGGGAGATGAGTGAAAGCAACCACAAAACCAACTGATGATTATTCAGTTTATCAAAGATTTCTTTTTTCCACTACATAGTTCTTCAGATTTCTGTAGAATCATGACATGCAATATGTGCTTGATTTAAGGGAAATGTTTGTCTGCATCATCTCCACCTCCATTATGAATTTTCTTGGTGCTAATTTACTGCTTCGCTAAGCTCACTGTAATCACTGGATATAAGCAGGTAGTGCCTAGAAAATGATTTGGAGTAGTGTCATCATTTTACCTCTGTGTTAAACAATGGAGCTTTTTTAGTGCTGGTAAGTACATTAATTTGAACTGTAGTCAAGAAAATTCATCTCTTCTGTTCTTGGATGCATTTGGGAGATGAAGGAACAGCAGAGTGAATTACTTTATTATACTTGCTTTAAAAAAGTCTCATAGCCACCGTTAAGGAATTTATCAACGTTAGGCTCCTTTGAGAAAGAAAAAGGTTGTTAGAGATTTTTGGGGGAGTATAAACTATGGGATATTACTTTCTCACACAACTGGTGTGCATCTTCCTTCAGATAAATAGATGCCATTTCTGTTCGGTCAGTGTTTTGCATATCTGTTTCTCCTAGCAAAACCCTGAATGTTGCAACACTTAACAACTTAATCCTTCTAACAAAATTAATGAGCTTTAGAATCATAGAATTATAGAATCAGTCAGGTTTGGAAGGGACCACAAGGATCATCTAGTTCCAACCCCCGTGCCATGGATCCAACCCTAGATCAGGCTGCCCAGAGCCTCATCCAGCCTGGCCTTAAACACCTCCAGGCATGGGGCCTCAATCACCTCCCTGGGCAACCCATTCCAGGCTCTCTCCACTCTCATGATGAGCAACTTCCTCCTCATGTCCAGGCTGAACCTACCCACCTCCAGCTTTGCTCCATTTCCTCTAGTCCTGTCACTCTCTGGTAGCCTAAAAAATCCCTCCCCAGCTTTTTTGTAGGCCCCCTTCAGATCCTGGAAGGCCACAAGAAGGTCACCTGGGAGCCTCCTCTTCTCCAGACTGAGAAGAACATTAACCTTTGAAGGTTAGTGTTGTCCATACCTAGGGCAGGAAAAACAATGATCTCAGAGATGTACTAAGTAGCTTACTACTGTGTTAAAATTCAACATTGACTGCCTGCCTTCACTGAGACATTAAGTCATACATAGCTCACAGTATGGCAACGGAGAGAAATCAGTAGGTGAAACTCAATTAATAGACATTTTTCTTTATTGACAGGCTGGTGAAGGATGCCCCATGGGATGAGGTCCCTCTTGCTCACTCCTTAATTGGTTTTGCCACTGCGTATGACTTCTTGTACAGCTATCTTAGCAAGACTCAGCAGGAGAGATTTCTTGAGGTAATTGCCAATGCCTCGGGATATATGTACGAAACATCATACAGACGTGGATGGGGCTTCCAGTACCTCCACAACCACCAGCCTACCAACTGTGTGGCCCTGCTGGCTGGCAGCCTGGTTCTGATGAATCAAGGTATGTTCTAAACCATAGGAATGCTTTTCTGAAGTGTGTCAGCTCAGTCAGCCATTGATGCAGCAGAGTTCAGGAACTGATAGAAACGCTTCTGAGAGTATAGCAGGATTAGGTTGGCTCTGTTGCTGCTTTTTGTTTACTGACTAGAACAAAAGCCTGTGGGCAGGTGTATGAAGTGTATATGCAGACACCGTGTGTAGAAATTTACTTATCCATAGCTTAGAATCATACAACATCTTAGGTTGGAAGGGACCTTAGAGATCATCGACTCCAACCTCCCCACCATGAGCAGGGATGCCTCTCAACTAGACTCCCATCTGGCCTTCAACACCCCCAGAGAGGAGGCATCCAATACATTCCTGGGTAGCCTATTCCAGAGTCTCACCACTCATGTACTGAAGAGCTTCTTTCTAAGATTCAGTCTAAACCTACTCTGCCTCAGCTTAAAAACATCCCCCCTTGTCCTACTGCTAGGCACCCTTACAAAATGTCCCTCTGCAGCCTTCCTGTAGGATCCCTTCAGGTATTGAAAGGCAGTTCGAAGGTCCCCCTGGAGTCTTCTTGAGGCTGAACAACCCCTGCTCTCCCTGGCTATCCTCATAGCAGAGGTGTTCTAGCCCTTGGATCATCTTAATGATCATACTAAATGATTCTGAAATTCTTACCTCACTGTTTGTAAGCATTATAAATCCTCGTGTCCTCGTATAAATCCTGTCCCCTCCAGATTTCCCAACAAGGTCTTTCAGAGCAGATAATCAGCATAGAGCAGTGCCCATGTTCTCCTCACACATTGTTGCACAATAAACATGAAAGTGTCAGTAGAATGGAGCATGTGTCAAAACAGAGCATGCATTAGTGGGATACCAGTTAACTGCAGCTCAGGTCTAAACTTCTTTTGTGTTTTTCAACTCTGAGGATCTCCTTACCACACTGGTGATCATGCCAGTGAAAAACGACCAAGGAGAATATTTGCATTGTGGGAGCCCTCTAGTGGGAGCCAAACTTTGTCTTCATAAAGCTTTAACTGGAAATACAATAAATAGCCTTGGCCAGCCTCTTCTTTTTGTGCATGTTCTGAATGCATTAAAGACCTTTTCCTTTTGAGATGGAAAGGAACATCCCACGTTATTGGCAAGAGAATCACAGACTCAGAGAATGGTTTGGGTTGGAAAAGACCTCCAAAGGTCATCTAGTCCAACCCTCCTGCAGTGAGCAGGGACATCCTCCACTGGATCGGGTTGCCCAGAGCCCTTTTCCTGGCTCATCTGACCTTGCTTAGTTGCATTTAAATACCTGGTTTATTTAACACCCTAAAACTAGTGCTGCATCATGTGTTAGAACCCTGGATTGTGGATTCCTTGCTGTAAAGGATCCCACTGTGGGAGTGCAGATGACATAATCTATGGTGGTGTTGTAATGAATGTTGTAATCAGATTTGCTGACATCTTTTTCTTCCAGGCTACCTTCAGGAGGCTTACTTGTGGACAAAGCAGGTGTTAGCCATCATGGAGAAGTCAGTGGTCCTGCTGCAGGAGGTCACAGATGGCTCCCTCTATGAAGGGGTGGCTTATGGCAGTTACACAACCAGATCCCTGTTCCAGTACATGTTTCTTGTCCAAAGGCACTTTGATATCAATCATTTCAGCCACCCCTGGCTCAAGCAGCACTTTGCATTTATGTACAGGACTGTCCTGCCAGGTAAAGTCATTTGGGTAAATGACGATGAGTCTTACAGAGTTAGAGAATTGGTTTGCATGGAAAAGACTTCTAAGATTAGTCCAACCATTGGCCTAAAAGCACCTTGGCAGCAGTAGATTTCATACCTGAAGCAGGCCATTTTTAAATAACTTGAATTTGGTTTTTTAAACAAACTTTTCCTTGAGTTTTACATTCAGCATCCATTGAAACAATGATGTCCTTGCTTGTCACTGCTTGTTAAAAGTCATTGTTTATTAAACTCTGACTGTTTAAACCAGTCAAAAGCTAGGAACAGCATTTGGCAGGAAAAGCAATGGTTCAGAACCTGATTTCTGGGTTTCAGAGTTTGAAGCAGACCTGTTTCTGGGGTTTTCCATTACATTCTGTGAGATTCCTGCTGATGTTGTTTTTTAGCTCTGCCAACAACCATCACTCTTAAATAGTAGGTGAAAGGAACAGAAGATGATGATACTAAGGTAAAAGTATCAACAAAGTATAGAAGAGTTTCATAGGATCACCATTTTTTCCCCCAAACATTGAAATTATAGATTTTGATATCATTTTAATTAAAATATTTTTCAGATGGAAAATGTAATTGGCTCAAATGGTAGAGTTCTCTGTGCAGGGGTACATGAACCATTTTGTGTTTTCAATGTGAGAGATAAACAGAAATATCTGATACCATTAAGGGGTCAATCCCACAGACATTTTAATACTTGCATACTTCTGCTGAATCTCTGTGTTTTAGCATCTCAAATGTGAAGCCCTTGTTGTGACTGAAAGATGGAGTTACTTACAAGCAACAGATATTTCTGATCCCTTCTAGCTTTCAAAAGAGATTTAGTGTCAGGCAGCCTTACAAGTTTTCAGTCATGGTTTATTGTTATTTAGAATCATAGAATCAGTCAGGGTTGGAAGGTACCACAAGGATCATCTAGTTCCAACCCCTCTGCCATGGGCAGGGATACCCTACCCTACCCTAGATCAGGATTTATTTGCAGGAAAATTCATTAGGAACTTATGTCATTCAAATTCCTGCTTGAAAACACAGTAAGAACTTTATTGGCTTTAAGAACTTCAGCTCTAGCCGTGTGTGTATGGGGCTGAGAGCAGCTCTGACATGATGCTGACTCCATGTAAATCCTTGGCATCTGCTGGGAAGAGGTTCCTAAGGGACTCATGCTAGCTTGAAGGTGAGCTTGAAGCTTAGTATTAGTATTACTGTTATTATTATTATGGAGGTGTTGGAGTCACCATCTCTGGAAGTGTTCAAGAAAAGACTTGATGAGGCACTTAGTGCCATGGTCTAGTTGATTGGCTGTGGCTGGGTGATAGATTGGACTGGATGAGCTTGGAGGTCTCTTCCAACCTGGTTGGTTCTATGGTTCTATGATTTTATTTAGGGCTGGGTGATAGGTCAGACTGGATGAGCTTGGAGGTCTCTTCCAACCTGGTTGGTTCTATGGTTCTATGATTCTATTATTGTTGTTGTTGTTATTATTTTTTGTGGGGAAAACTCTGGTTTCTTGCTTTAAAGAGTTCAGATTGACGTAAAGAAAGTGAAAACTGTAAAGAGAAAGTTACCTCTGCCAGACATGAGTGATGAGAGGAAGTAGATGGGACATTGCTTCATAATTTTTGGTAGTATTTTCACTGCCTGTAGCCCATAACTGAAGAAGAAAGGTGAGTATTCACATTAGCTTCAGCAGAAGGAAGCAGCTCCTGTGTAACCTGGTTATGGCTCATTTACAAGTAGGTCTGTAAACATCTGCAAAGGCAGCTTCTGTTTGTACTGCTTGGCTTTGCCGTCGTGCTCTACAAATGCATCTTTATTCATTTCTTTGTCCTTTTTTAACATTTCTTTTCACTTTCTCCAAGGGTTTCAGAGAACTGTAGCCATTGCAGATTCCAACTATAACTGGTTCTACGGGCCAGAGAGCCAGCTGGTATTTCTGGACAAATTTGTTATGCGCAACGGCAGCGGGAACTGGCTGGCAGAGCAGATCAGAAGGAACCGAGTGGTGGAGGGCCCAGGGACACCATCCAAAGGGCAGAGGTGGTGCACTCTCCACACTGAATTTCTCTGGTATGAAAGGGAATGAGTGGGCTCAAAAGGAACTTGACAGCTGTTTGCTACTAGTGATAATTCGTTATCTTTGGATTTGTCCTGTAGAAGCAGAGATCAGGCTGGCCATGAGAGTCATCTGGCTCACAAGAACTTCACTTGGTATAGACACACAATGTATGTTCATAGAATCATAGAATGGTAGGGATTGGAGGGAGCCTCTGGAGGTATCTAGTCCAACCCCTCTGCTAATGCAGATACGAATCATGTCACACAGGATCGCATAGCGGCAGGTTTTGAAAGCCTGCAGGGAAGGAGACTCCACAACCTCTACCCAGGTTGGTCCAGTGGTACAGGGAACACCTTGGTGTGGTCCTTCATCGGCTTTTGTGTTTTCCTTTCATAGAGTATAAGCAGATCTGAAATGGCTGAAAATTTGCCTGCATGTATCCTTCAGTTTATTTTGTCTGTTTGAGTGGATGTTAATCCTGTTGTCTCCTTTAATAATTAATTAGGTGAATATTTAAAGCATATTTTTCTTTGAAAAGCCATAAGTAATAATAAAAGCCTTCTTTTAAAAGCTAAAGTCATGTGGGCAGTTAGGCTGCTGTTACTTGGTTTTCCACAGTAAATTGGAAGTTATGCTTAGGGAAAAAAAATCCTGAGATATGCCTAGATCTGTATTTTCCATGTGATTTACAGCTCTGCAGACAATCTGCCTCTCTTGCTTAAGTAACCAGTCACAGGTGCAAACATTGACTTGTAGCGCAAAATAGTGCCTACAGCCTGCTCCTGATGTGCCTTTCACAAGGATTTATGTCGCAGTCAGTAGCTTTATGCTGCAAGACAAAATGTGGCTAGTTTGAAATCAGTGGTACTCTTCTTCTGGGACTTCAGAAGGATTGTTTGCTTTAAATGTAGAGCAGATGCTTTCAATTGTAAAAAGCAGGCAGCAACTATATGTAGGGTTTAGTATGTTAAACTTCATTAGAAGTAGTTCTCTCAGGAAACATACCTGGGGGTTCCTTGATTTAAACAGTAAATAGATTTTTGAGGTTTGGAGATACAGATAATGGACTCGCTCAAGTGATTTTTAAAGCCATTTTCCTTCTCTGTTTTTGGCAGGTATGATGCAAGTTTGCGCTCCGTACCTCCGCCAGACTATGGGGTTCCTAAGCTGCATTATTTTGAGGACTGGGGAGTGGTAACCTATGGAAGTGCTCTGCCAGCTGAAATCAACAGGCCTTTCCTTTCTTTCAAGTCAGGAAAGCTGGGAGGACGTGCAATATATGATATTGTTCATAAGAACAAGTACAAAGAGTGGATCAAGGGGTGGAGGAACTTTAATGCTGGCCACGAACACCCAGACCAGAACTCCTTTACTTTTGCTCCCAATGGTGTACCCTTCATAACAGAAGCTCTGTATGGGCCAAAATACACTTTTTTAAATAACGTGTTGATGTTTTCCCCTGCTGTGTCCAAAAGCTGCTTCTCCCCATGGGAAGGGCAGATTACAGAAGACTGTTCCTCTAAGTGGCTTAAATATAAACACGACTTGGCAGGTGACTGTCAGGGACGAGTGGTTGCTGCCATGGAGAGAAGCGGAGTGGTTTTTATCAGGGGAGAAGGAGTGGGTGCATACAACCCTAAACTGAAGCTGAGAAAGCTGCAAAGAAACCTCATACTTCTCCATCCCCAGCTTCTCTTGCTAGTGGACCAAATCCATCTGGAAGACGACAGCCCTCTAGAGGCAGCGACCAGCTTCTTCCACAATGTGGATGTGCCTTTCGAGGAAACAGTTGTCGATGATGTCCACGGGGCCTTCATTAGGCACCGCGATGGGATATATAAGATGTACTGGATGGACGACACCGGCCGCAGCGAGAAGGCCACCATCGCCTCCAGGATGTACCCCAGGGGCTACCCCTACAATGGAACCAACTACGTGAATGTGACGACCTTCCTGCGGCACCCTGTCACCAGGGCCATTTACCTTTTCATTGGGCCCTCCGTCGACGTGCAGAGCTTCACTGCCCATGGCGATTCTCCGCAGCTGGACGTTTTTGTCACCACCGGGGAGCATGCCTACGCGGTCTACCTGTGGCCCGTCGAGGATGGGTCCCGCTCTGCCTTTGCACAGGTTATTGCAGACCGCCAGAAAATCGTCTTTGACCGAGCTTCTGCCATTAGGAGCTCAACAGTGCCAGAAGTGAAGGACTATGTAGGGATCGTGGAGAGGAACCTGCAGCATTTTAAGCCTGTTTTCCAGCAGCTCGAGAAGCAGATCTTGTCTCGTGTGCGCAACACAGCTAGCTTCAGGAAGACTGCCGAGCGCTTGCTGAGGTTCTCAGATAAGAGACAAACAGAGGAGGCCATCGACAGGATATTTGCAATCTCACGGAGGCAGCAGCAGCAGCAGCATGGCAGAGCAAAGAAAAACAGAAAAGTGGCCAAAGGCTACAAATTTGTTGATGCTGTGCCTGACATATTTGCACAAATTGAGGTAAATGAAAGAAGAGTGCGACAGAAGGCGCAGACTCAAGCACAAAAAGAGTTACCTGTAGATGAAGATGAAGAAATGAAAGACCTTCTGGATTTTGCAGATATCACTTATGTGAAGCACAAAACTGGAGTGTCAATCAAAGGCCGATCAGGGCTGGCACAGATGGTGACGACTGCTCGAAGCAGTGCCCCATCGATATCAGCTTCCTATACTCGCCTCTTCCTGATTCTCAACATCGCTATTTTCTTTGTCATGTTAGCAATGCAGCTCACCTATTCTCAGAAGGCCAAGAGACTGCATGGCCAACGATGTCTGTATGCAATCCTTTTAGTAGACAGCTGTATATTATTGTGGCTGTATTCTTCCTGTTCTCAGTCACAATGTTAGCAGAAGACTTCTACTAGTCGACCAGTTTATGGTCATATACGTCTATGCAAAATCATTAACCCTAATAGGGCCAAAGTTTATCTTCTTTTTGTTCTTTTTTTTTTTTTTTTTTCCTGAAACATTCCAAAAAACAGCTTGGGGAAGATTGGTTTGAGACCAGAAGGAATAGAAGAACAGAGCAGGCAATGGGTAGCTCAGAAACCTAAGTACTTAATAAGTACACCTCCTTTGTGATTGGAGTTGAGCCTTACATCCGAGGGAGCGTTAAGCTTTGTTCAACAGAGTTGGGTGACGTAAAGTTGTGATTCAGTCTTTGGTGAGAAGAGCCTTCTGAGTAGATTCATTCCTAAGGGCTTTCTTTTTTATACAGAAGTGGGTTTGCATTTAGTGAGTTTTTATTTCAGGCTGCTAGGGATGTCTCTGGACATTCTCTTAAGAAGAGGAAATTCAATCACAAGTATGCAAGGCAGATCTTAGACTTAATTTCTCTCTACCAAACCAAAGAATGCTTCAGTATGGGGCACACCTGGTTAATTATTGTGGACCCTTGCCTCATGTCATCTCTTGACTGGATAGGGCTGAGTGATAGGTTGGATTGGATGAGCTTGGAGGTCTCTTCCACCCTGGTTGATTCTATGATTCTCTTCCATGTTTTACAACATGGCGTGATGGGAAATGGTGATCATGTCAGCCCTTGCCAAGCAAGAGGCACACTGGCTAGCAGGCAGTAGCAGGAGGAAAAACCAAAAGGCTAACTCAAAGCATAAAGAACACAATTCTCAGGAAAGGAAAATTATCTTTATCTTTTAGTCAAGTGTCGACCAGGGAGGGATAAATGCTGCAGGGTCTATTCTCATTTTTACGAGGCAGGAGTTCACAAATGTTTTCTGTAGTTTGAAGCACAGCTTAGTAGGGAAATGCTGTCTGAGATCACTGTTCTTCCATATGCAATTGTAAAATACAAACAAAAAACCTAAAGCAATCCTGTGGTAACCTCAGCAATTGCCAGTAATGGAAAAAGAGGTATTAAGGAGGTATTTAATGTCTTTTTCCTGTTCACATGGCTGGAAACAGAGGACAGTTAAAACTGTGTGAACAGCCTGTTCTCTATAAAGCACCAGCAAGGGTTCTGCAAGCTCTTGGTGGCCCTGGGTCAATTATTGGGGGATCAGTGGTGAATGGAAGTGTGTGGTTTATGACAGAAATAAATTTGATGTTTCCACATCTATCCCCTTCTGTTCATTAAACTGATTACAAAAAAATTGTAACTATTTGAGAGAATGGAAGCTGGATGGGATTGGGTATATCTGTCTGTCTTACAGAAAACCAGTTCTTCCAGCACATTTGCTAAATAAAAACATTAGAGTGGTCTCTGTGGTTTTCTTTGATGAGTAGGTTTTCCCTAATCATTACGGGAGTGATGTTCATCTGCACTTTGTGCAAAGCTTTGTGTAGTGCTGGCTGCAAGGCTGGGCTAGATGATCTTGAAGGTCTCTTCCAACCCATTATGTTCTGTCATTTTGTCTCATCTTCCTTACAGCCATTTAGGTATCTGTTACCTGTTTTGCTGCTCTTAAGCCTTCTGCAAATGTATGTGTTGGAATGTGATGAGCTTTCCACATCTAACCACCCTCTGTGCACAGAGTATTTTCAGTAGTTTCCAGCTACTCAGCCACTTCTGAGCACTGCATTCACATACAGAAGCTCTGCTGCAGTCTCAGTGGGAGATCAGACTCATTCCAGCATAAAATGGGAAGCCAAGGCTTTTCCAGCCTGTGCTAGGTTTGTATCCCGTAAGATTGATGAGTTACCTGCATATCACTGTCATTACTGGCCACTCTGAATTCCACTTACAGAGTACAGGACATGATAGCCTATGAACAGATAGCATTAGGCCACACACAGAGGAGTTGAACTGAATCGAATCTCAGCTATTCAGCAGTTCCAAGACAGGAAGATGAGACAGCGTAACGTGAAGAAAGCGAGGAGGCATGAAATACAAAACATTTACAAAGAGTACAGAAGTATTTTGGGGTTAATGTGCTTACATTTGACCAGTAGCTGTATGGCATTTGTGTCAGTAAATGAAAAAGCCTGAGCTCTGCTTTCTCAGAACTTGGTTGACCACCCAGGGTGATTGATCTGATTGCAAATGAGTTCACTCCGATCTGCCTCACTGAGGCTCCTTGATTTCTTCGTACAACCTGGCAACTTCAGCCTTTCTAATCCTATGAAGGTACTGCATATTTTCTAACAAAATCACTGAATACTTTTCACTCCATCCACACACAACACATAAAGAATCGTGCAGACATAACCACGGCACATATAGACTGTAGATTAGTGCAGGCTTCATTTGTAAAGCTCTCCCACTGCTGTTTGCTGTAGGATACTTGGACTGGGTGACAGAACCCTCCCTGTCTGGGAATGAGACCTGTAGTGTTACAGAAGCATCAGTAAATAGCAGGAGAAAATGAGTGCAATGGTTTGTGTGACTGTACCAGTGCTCAGCCTTCTTCCTTCAGAGCTATGCTTAGTTTTGCAGACCTGACTCCTTCCTAACCACTAGAATCAGTTTTGAGCCAAAACCTGCTAACAAATGTAATGCCTTAAAATAGTGTAATGTACACAAATGCCTGTCAGCTGTGCATGCCCAGTCACACTGCTACTTCTCAGGCTGCTGCTCTGCTAAGAATTAGTGCTGTTAATGATTTATGTGGTGCCACTGAGCTGTGTGCCAGTTGACAAAGGTGTCAGAGGACTGATTCAACCCCGAAGGCAGAACAGAATAACTTCCTCGATGTTGCAAACTGGGGCAGCAGGCCTGCAGAGGAGGCGTGTCCACCTGGAGGAAGGGTGCAGATCTGCTTGTGGACAAGCATTGATTTCATCATGGAATGAGACAAAAGGTGTTACAAGAACCTTCCTAAAACAGAAAGACTTCCCTGTAAGTCATTCTGAACTGGGCATTGAAAAGTGCAGCTCACACTGACCAAGTCTGGTTGTTTTAAGAAGTAGAGCAGTGCTGAGGTTTTCTTTTTCCATTCCATTTGGAGATGTAGAAGATTTTAAACTAATGATGTGAAAAGGAAGTTGAGCTTGATAAGATTAATGACAGGCAATCTGGGACAGGACAGGCCTTGGTCAGAGCAGCTGGGGTGATTTGTAGTCTTTTTTCTATTCTAAACAAATAGCAAATGTCCCAGAAAACAAACCAACAAACAAACCCTATTGTAAGGACTTACTAACATGACTAAAGCAAGATCTGCTCAGTATGGACTGGCAAAGCCCTCCAGCACAAATGCAGGCAAACTGCATTTAAGACCAGTATTACACATTTGCTACAGCCACAGAAGTGTTTAGACAATAGCTTTTTCCACCCAGGAGCATTTTAAGAGTTAGTTGCAAATGAAAGGGTAGAAATTGGAACAAGGAGAAACTTAAGAAAATCTTGAACAAGTCAGTTTGTTTTCAGCTGATCTCTTTATTTTAATAAAGTGTACTTCAACATGGAAATATGTTCCAAATAGCATAATTTTGTTCTAAAAATATCCTCTTTTTTTCGTGCTGGCATTGTTTTCATTCCCCTTGGGAGGCATGAAATGTAGTGGAAATGAGTGTAAAAACAACCATCAAATTGGAATTCTGGGTTCTACTTCTCTGAACACTTTCCAGTTAATGCTTTACAGCTGCTGTGGTGAGACAAGCGTTCATTTAGAGGGCAGGAAAAGAACTGGCCTGGGAGAACAATGCTCTGAGGTGAACAGGACACCAAAAGCAGCCAGCCTCTGCCCTTGCCCTGCACCTCCACATCTCCTGCCTGGGACCCTCTGCAACCCCTCAGCCCCCGTGGCTGCCCACAGACAGAGCTCACCCAGCCCCTTCATGTGTTCTGCTTGACTCCCAGCACAGCTACTCCGCCTCTTCCCAACCAGGGTGGTCTCTCCTCCTTCTCCCACCTTTCTGGGAGTGTTTACTGGGGCATAGGAAGTTTCATTTAAACATGAGGAGAATTTTTTTCACTGTGAGGGTGACAGAACACCAGAACAGGCTGCCCAGGGTGGGTGTGGAGTCTCTGGAGATATTCAAAACCCACCTAGAGGCATTCCTGTGTGATCTAGTACAGGAGATCCTGCTCTGGCAGGGGGGATATACTGGATGAGCTTTTGAGGTCCCTTCCAGACCCTGATATTCTGTGGTTCTATGATTCTATGAAACCTGCATGGAAGGTTGATCCTTTTCACACACAGCTCTCCTCCCTTTTCCCAGGAAGCTTGTTCCTGAAATCGTATTTTATTACAGATAAATAAAACACTGCTAAAACAAGGCTCAGAAGGTGAGGTAGCAGTTTCTCAGCTGTGCTCCTATCCTCATGTGTGATTATTGTCTGCTGCAGAGAGCTGCTGCTGGTTGAGGCTCCCTTGTCTCTGTTATGGGCTAACTTTGCAGCTTCTCTTATTTCTGCCATCCTGTGATGGATGATGCAAAGTTAATAATCTCTATAAATTTTGATATCCAGGCAACAAGTGTTAATTATGAAAACTGTTTATTAACATTAAAGCTCACCAGAAAACTTATTCACCACGTTCAAGGATGCACAGGTTGGAAATTTATACACTCTGGGCACAGGTAAAACTAAAGCACTTATTTCTTAAGGTGGCAAATGCAAATATTCTACTGGAAGAGGCTTTTAAGTATTTACTCACACAATTATTCTTACCTGACTCGTGGAGCCAGCCACAGTCCCAGACAGTACCCAAATGCTTCCAGGGAACTCTGTCTTGTCAGCTATTGCCTCTAGCCACCCCCATTTGGCAATAAGAGAGTAATTCTGGATAATTCCAACAAACATCTCCTTTAACACACTTTACAAAGGCTGCCCGACCAGACAGCAAAGCAGCAGGTCAAATTCAGTGTGGAGCGAGTGGCTGAAGTGACAACAAATCCTAATTCCATAGGTACACTGATAGACAGTGAGGTGAGTGAGGTTACCCCCTCGGCACTGAGATATCTTTTACTGTGACCCAAAGCTCATGAATGTATCAACTCAATGCTTCACAGATGGTCAAAAAGCAGTTGCAATCTTAGAAATCATTACAAGGAAACAGAACACAGAGTCATGTCAGTATGCTCTCACAGCAAACTGCAGTTCAGCTGCACCCTTGATGCTGACTACTGGGGGTTTCCACTGTCACCTCCGCTTGACTTGGACGCTGTGCAGCGAGCCTGTGCCTTTCTGTTTCCTCTAAGAAGAGCTGTTTCAGCCTCACCGTGTGACCAATGCTAAGGGAAAGTGAAAGCTCTGTGAGCTTATTTAAGCTGCAGGAGCTCCAAGACACTTTCATTTTTCTTTTTTCTGACTGAGACTTCACTCTGCTTGCAGCAAGTGGGGGCAGAAAATGGACCAGTTAAAGCGTGCCCTGGACTTCTGCACCCGCCACCAGGCCATCCTGAATTACAGCCTGGTGTCTCTGCTGACGGCTCTTTGCGAGTACATCTTCTCTGTTGTGCTCTTCAAGTGTCCCTGCAACTCTGACAATGCACTGTACGGCATCAGCTTCCTCTTAGTGCCTGCCTTCATCCTCTTTCTGCTCGGCTGTATCTGGAATGCCAGAATGTGGCGACTGGTGACAGGCTGCCACCAAGAGAAGTGTTGCAGCAGCTGCTACCACCACATCCTGATACCGGTGCTGGGCAGAGCCTCGGTGGCTCCTCTCACCTGGATCGCGGTGGCCTTGCTCGGAGCCAGCTCCTACGAGTGCGCGGCCAGCGGGAATGACATAATAAAGAATTTCATGTGTAAAGGTGTAAGCAAGATGTGCCAAGCCCAGGTGGCTGAAATACCTTGCAACAAGACCCTATCGGAGAAGATGTCCAAAGGATCTCTCAACCTTCAGGCACAGTCTCAGGTAAAGCCTCTCCACTCTTCACCCTATGGGCTTCAAACTTCATTGCTTAACAGATGGTCATGGCTGCTGGGGTCTGTAAGTAGTCCTTTCTTTTAACTTCCCAAAAGTACCTGATTAGCAGAAATCCATTAGCGAAGCCCCACGAACAAGAGGTGGCCAGTGTGTATTTCTGCTGGTTTCTAGGTTTGCATGGCAGCTGCTTGGCACAGCCCTTTACAAAGCCTCCTCCAAAGCTGGGAGGTGAATTATCCTGCTTGGCAGGGCCGTTTACAAAACCTCCTTCATGGCTGGGAGGTGAATTAGCCTAGAGACCAGAACTTCCCACAGCGAGTTGTATTCTCATTTAATCTAGGCACGGTGCAAGTTCTCTTTTCCCC
Organism: Tricholaema leucomelas; assembly: GCA_013400475.1. Classification (NCBI taxonomy): domain Eukaryota; kingdom Metazoa; phylum Chordata; class Aves; order Piciformes; family Lybiidae; genus Tricholaema lacrymosa; species Tricholaema leucomelas. The sequence continues at coordinate 810,477 of WAAF01006120.1, read as the reverse complement.
CCATTTCCTCATCAGGGAGGAAGTTGTGCTCATGAACAAAGAAGCTTGATAGAGTTTTTTGCATCTGAGAAGTGGCAGGAGAGGTTGTTTGACTATGAATCTATTAATTTCCCACTTGTATTCTAAAAGAATACAATAAATGATGCAGCTGGAGACCGTGAGGCCATCCAGTGAGACCTGGACAGACTGGAGAGCTGGGCACAGAGGTACCAGATGAGGTTCAACAAGGACAAGCGCAGGGTCCTGTACCTGGGAAGGAATAATAAACTGCACCACTACGGGCTGGCAGGTGATCTGCTGGAGAGCAGCCCTGTGGAGAGGGAGCTGGGAGTGCTGGTGGATAACATCCATGGCACAGCAATGTGCCCTTGTGGCCAAGAAGGCAAATAGGATCCTGGGGTGTGTTAGCAAGAGTATGTCCAGCAGAGCAAGGGAGGTTCTCCTTCCCTTCTACTCTGCCTTGATAAGACCTCATCTTGAATACTGTGTTCAGTTTTGGGATCCCCAGTTTGAGAGGGACAGGGATCTGCTGGAGAGGGTCCAGCAGAGGACTAGGAGGATGATTAGTGGACTGGAGGGCATACCTGATGAGGAGAGGCTGAGGAACCTGAGGCTGTTTAGTCTGGAGAAGAGAAGACTGAGAGGGGATTTAATAAATGGTTATAAACACCTGAGGACTGGGGGCTGGGGGGGACGACAGGGTCTGCTCACTTACTCCTTGGGATAGGACAAGGAGCGATTGGTGTAAGCTGCAGCACAGGAGGTTCTACCTCAACCCAATAGGGAACTTTCCTGTGAGGGTCCCAGAGCACTGGCACAGGCTCCCCAGAGAGGCTGTGGAGTCTCCTTCTCTGGGGACTTTCAAGGCCTGTCTGGATGCATTCCTCTGTGATCTGTGCTAGATTGTGTGGTCCTGCTCTGGCAGGGGGGTTGGCCTTGATGATCTCCTTGGGTGCCTTGCAAGCCCTAATATCCTGTGATCCTGTAATAGTTAAACTATGTACCTGCCTTGTTAAAGTGTTCTTGTGCTGAAGGCAAACTGCACAATCAAAAAACATTAGCACTTACAGGTAGGCTTTTTCCTTTCAAGGAAAAGGAAACTGCCAAATTTTGGCAGCACTCCAGTTTTGTTTCTAAGTTTGTCGTCTTGTCATCTTAACTCCAGTAGAGGCAATCCAGGATGACTTTGTTCACAGTTTTCATGTCTGCTTCAGTGTTGAGTTCTATACTCCTACAAGTGACCATGCAAACCCACTGTTAATCCATCTGTCTCTTTTCCAAGCTGATGGGACTGTTCCTGATCCTGCTCATCGTGATTGTGGGAGTGATTTCAACATGTGTCAGCCACTGCTGCTCCCCAGTTAGCTATATGCAGCTTCAGTTCTGGAAAATGTACGTGAAAAAGGAAAATGAGCTCTTTCAGACCAAGGCTAAGGAGCACGCAGCAACTCTGGCAGAAAGAAATATCAACTCCTTTTTTCAAACTGCTGACCAAACACCAGATCAACCTGCTGACCCAACAGCATTTCAGACTCCCAGCAATGAAGACTGGAAGAAGATTTCACTCCTGTACACCTTCAATCCTGAAGAGCAGCATTACAGCATGATACACGAGTTTGTTAACACAGACAGGGGCAGCACTGCCAAATTTGGGCAAGGAAATAAGAATCCCTCTGTTTTAGGCTTTGTGGATGAAGCAGGTCAGAGCGAATCGGGGATTTAATGAAACAAATCCTTGGCAATGCTGGCAATCTTTTAACTCGACCGACACAAGAAGGATTTTACTCTGTGCTTTTCATGATATCTATGTGAATTGCATGTAAAAGCTGATAGTTGTAAGCCTCAGTAGATTCAGGTTTGAATACATCTTATTACCTTTTGTAGTGGTTCTGGGCATCACCCACCCCCACACACAATGAATTCACCCAGACTAGACTCAGCCAGCTGGAAGTTAAGGAATGAAGCTTTATATTCACAGCTTAGCAGAATATATAAGCAGATATTTACAATATATTACAGATATTTAAAGCTATAGACACTAGTATACAAGTTAAAAGTAATACAGAAATGCAAGACCCCTCCCAGCAGTCAGAGTCCTCAGGAGGAGCTCTCAACCACCCTTCCACCTTCTTTCCACCCTCTCCCTCTATCTTATCTTACATGCAAGGTGATTTGGAAAGGTCAGCAAGGGGTGTTACAAGCAGAATGATTAGTTGGGAAATGTGCAGGGTCAGGCAGCAAAGTTAGTTACAGCAGAAGCCAATCAGAGACTGCCTTATTGATGTTTGCATCTGTGTTTTGATATGTCTGAGCAAAGCTATGAGTGAAACAGGCATCACCATTGTTTTCTTTTCACAGCCAGTAATCTACTTTCTCTCATTAAAATATTCCAGTTAGCTTCAAACCAGCACACTTTTGCTTAAGCACTTTTAAATAAATACTTGCTTTTAAGTAAATTTCCCACAAAGGGAGTCTTCATGTGTTGTTGTCCACCAACAAGAGCCACATATGTAAAATGATCAGCACCCACAATGATGTCAGCACATACTGTGTCAAATCATTACTAAACCCTTCAGGGCATTTGGACATTACTCTGAGGGTAGCGGAACACTGGAAAAGGTTGCCCAGGGAGGTGGTAGAGGGCCCCATCCCTGAGGACTTTCCAGGTCAGGCTTGATGGGACTCTGAGATGTTCCTGCTTACTACAGGGGGGTTAGACTAGATGACCTATAAAGGCCCCTTCCAACACAATGCATTCTGTGATTGGCAGCTGGAGTGTCAGCACCAGACCTTTGTACCTGGCAGGATCAGGGACAAAAAGAAATGGAAGTTTTGATCAGAAATTCAGCTTGGATTATTAGCTTTCAGTTGTCAATTTGTCTTTCAGTGGAGCTTAGAGCAAGCTCTAGACCAAAATATTTACTTTCAGTCAATTAGTTTCTCAAAGCAAGGACCTTCTGGGAAGCAATGAGCATTTTGGAGCTATCTCTGGATAGCAAAAGAGTCAACTGGAATGATTTTGGACACTTATCAGTTCAAACAGACGAGCAGAAAGGTTCCAGCCATTTCCCCCCAGCCTGCTCAACAGCTCTGGATAACAGCAAAATGAAAACCTTCCGTGGTGGTGAATTCTCTTCTTATTCAGCCCTGTTGCTCATTTCCTGTAACTGTGGACAATAACAGGAATTTGCCTGTTGCAAGGAAAGCACACCAACATTAAACTTCCTGTTTATATTCAATTCATATATTTTCTATTTTTTCTCCTGAAAAACACATAATTATTGTGGTTTTTTAAAATACATTATGTTGCAAATAGGGGTTTTGCCCTAGCATCAGTACCTAAGTTACACCTGGATGTCCCTGCCAAATACATTATTTAGTCCAATCCAGCGTGGAGTTTAAGTGCAAATCAGCCTGTCTTGAGGGCTTAGGTTTATGCACAACACAAGGGTGTAGCTGAAACTTGCATTAACTAACAGTTATAGTACAGCTATATACTTAAGTACACTCTAAATCTGCAATCCATATTAGCAAATAATAATGTTCTTATCAAAGAACAGCTAAGAAACAAAGGTGCCAGTTTGGAGTAAAGGGTGATAAAGTTCAGCTTCTCTCTGCAAAGCTTTCCATCAGAGAGCATTTCAGAGAAGTGAGGCAGATTATTTGGTCCAGGCTGTCCTTTTCCTCCTTCCAGAAATCTTCTTTCCACACAGTGAAGTCTGGCTTGGAAGCTATTGAAACAGAGAGGAAATCCCATGAAATTGTTTGTTAGAGTCATTTTCCAAGGCAGAAGGAAGGTAAGAGTCTGTTTTAAGTAGCTGGACCTAAATAGCTTGGAAGTTTCATTCCTATCATAAACTGAAAATACAACACATAAAGGGAGAACAAGATTCAGGTCTGTATGTGGAAAGGGATTTTTAGAAGCATTGATTTTGTCATGGAGTCACTGACTTGCTTTGTGCTCTTTTCCTTCACAGAAACTCAATGATCATAGAGTAATAAGTGACCAGTTTGTTGTTTGTGCCTCCTGGACACACAGGTCAGTTTAAAAGGCTCCGTTTGATGAGACAATTTGTTCACGAATGTCTGAGGGAAGTTAAAGCCACTCTGTGATGTTGTAAATGGGAAGGAAACAAAAGCCTGGTCCCACTGTGATCAGTGTCAAAACGCTCCATGATGCAGCAGGGCCAGGCCTTGCCCCAGAGGTAGAACAAAATACTTCAGGATACGCTAAGGGCCAGCAGGAACAAGCCACTTCCTGATGAGAAGCTGGGAAGAAAACACCCTCAGAATTAGAATAACAGAATCAGTCAGGGTTGGAAGGGACAAGGATCATATAGTTCCAACCCCCCTGCCATGGATCCAACCCTAGATCAGGCAGCCCAGAGCCTCATCCAGCCTGGCCTGAAACACCTCCAGCGATGGGGCCTCAACCACCTCCCTGGGCAACCCATTCCAGCCTCTTACCACTCTCATGCTCAACAACTTCCTCCTCATATCCAGGCTGACTCTCCCCACCTCCAGCTTTGCTCCATTCCCCCCAGTCCTGTCACTCCCTGACAGCCTAAAAAGTCCCTCCCCAGCTTTTTTGTAGGCTCTCTTCAGATCCTGGAAGGCCACAAGAAGGTCACCTGGGAGCCTCCTCTTCTGCAGACTGCACAGCCCCAACTCTTTCAGTCTGTCCTCACAGCAGAGCTGCTCCAGCCCTCTGCTCATCCTCATGGCCCTTCTCTGGACATGTTAATACTTGCAGGTAGAAACTGTTTCACAGTCCCTGAATGCACAGGAGCTGGTCTCTGTCTCTGCAGTGTGGTGACTGAGTGACACTTTTTAGCTGGTGCAGACCTCAACAGAAGCTATAACCATAGGTGTGTGCATTCACACACACCTGTATGCAAGTCTAAAGAAACAGATGTCAACTTAAGAGAGATGCATCTTAGAAAATGAGACCGGTACAGGTTACTCACTTTCAAGACAACAATAAGAAGAGGAGAATAGTCAGCTGGGAAGAGGAAGAAGGATCACTGACTTGTGAAGAAACCTGCTGTTTCTTCCATGTGTCCATCTCAGCCTTCTGGGCACAGCCAGCAAAACCCCCATTGATGGCTCTTGCACAGGCAATGAAATCAGCCTTGGATAGAATCAGGGGGAAAAAACACACACACACACACACACACACACACAAAACAGCCAACCAAACAAAAAAGCACACCAAAAAACCCCACACAAGCTAAATCAACAACAAAAAAGGGAAGTAGGGAACTTTACTACTGGTTATAACATGCCATTACACGTTGTAAGTTGTAATCAGTGGCAGCTAACAGCATGTTGGGCTGAGCACAGGGCTGGTTAATGAGTAGCTTTGGGTTTGTTCTGTACAAAATCGATGTCTTAAAGCTCCATTGCACTACGTCATCACTGTACAGCACTGCTAAGACAAGCAAAGGGAGAAAGACTACCCAGAAGATTGTAAAGTTCTGGTAGGAATGGACTTTGCTGTCCTAAAGGTAAGCCCTCACTTAGCAGGCTGAGGGGAAAATAGGAGATGATGGTGCAGACTGTTAACAGTTAACTCTGGGCTTCGCTGAGCTGAGCTGAGAGTTTGTATTTCAGTTTAGAACATGTAATTTGGTGTGAAGAAGGTGAGCTGGCTTCCTGGGTAGGGTACCATGCTAGCACTTGGGGTTTTGTTCAACCCTTGCTAAGATATCTTGCATTACATCAGACAACATAAAACCCTTCCCAAAACTCAGGTCTCTGTGAGGCTCCTATGCCTCCACTTCCCAGTCATGTTGTGGAGAGAGGGCTGCTCCACAGCCACTGATGAAGATCAGGTAAGAACAGATACGAGCAGCAAACGAGTTGTGTGGCAATCTCTGAATTTTTATTGACATATCCTTAGGTGAACACAGATCTACAGTGAGTACACACTAAGTACACCATGCATTATTCAGTTTGGTCATAAGGGCAGTACTGTTGAAGTGAAGGCTGAAATGAAAAGCTCCACATCTCAAAGCAACACAAGCACTGCTGCAGCTGTCAGAGTGCTGCAGCCTGATGTATGCACAGGGCTGAAGGGGCATGCCAGCAAAAATGCATGTGAGGCCTGACACAGCCTTAAGGAACCAAATAGGTGCCTGCCATCTGTGAAGCCACATCCCTGTCTAGGAGGACTATGAATAGCAAACCATTACACATCAAAACAGGCACCTGACAGGGAGACACTGCATACAGCAGTCACAGCAGATAAATTCATTACTCCTAACCACAAAGAGCCAGCAAAATGAAGCACCTCTTAGCAGCTGTGCTTTGAAAGATTACCAAGCAAAAAATGAAGCACAGGAAAAGGTGTTTGTTTCTAGCTGCAGAAATATCTGAATGAATATTTTGCACTCATCATGCACCAAATACTGAGATAAAACATTCACTGAGCTCAAGAGCATGGTTGTATGAGAAGGAAGGACAGGTCATTTAGATCTTTTATACTGATATTTGTGTTGTAAGAATTAACATAGATCTCTCTCTGCTCTGCTCCTCCTGTTTGCTGTCTGCATCTCTTCGTCATGCAAATGTGTGGCTGGTGCAACTGGCTCAGCCAAGTCATTTTTACCCAGCAGGTCTTCTTCAGAAGTAAAAGGCACAACATATCTCTCAGCAAGGGTTTCTCCTGATGCTTCATTCATTTATTTCTTTTGTGCTTTCTGTCTTCAGCCTTCCTTAAAAATGTAATTCCTATTTCTGTCACGGCATCACCCCTCAGTCTGTCCTGGAGGAAGGTAACTTCAGCTGCTAAGTGAACCTGCAAAGAGTCAGGTCTGATCAGCTAATCAAAGAAATTCCCAGCATCCCCCTTCCTCCAGCCTAATTTTTACTCTTACCACAAGGGGATCCCCTTTCTCAGCTTTTGAAAGAAACAGACTTCTCGGTTGTTTTAGAATAGCTTTCCCAACTAAGTTAATACAAACAAAGTTATATACAGTAGGTTATGGGTATTACTTTTACCCTTCATACCGGTGCTTTGCTTTCTTCCCGCAACCTAAGTGATGTACTTGAGGATTTTGTGGTCACAACATTTCCTGGTCATGTACAAACACTTATTACATAGCACTCTTGCTCATTAGTTTTAGATCAGATGGAATGCCACCTGACACACTTCTGATGGTCTGCTTTTTCCATCGTGCCCACCCACACTTTCTTCTCCCTTTCAGCAGGCACTGCAATAACCTGGTGGCATTATTTACCTTCATCTATTTGGAAAGAATCAGGCTTGGCTATTACTGGTTACACCTATGCAGGAAAATGAGATAGGCTCATGGAGCAGTCAAGGAGACCAGTTTGCTCCTCTGGCTCTCACATTATGTGTTAGGTGGCTTCCTGTCCCACCTGGGTTTTGCAGACGGTGAAGAGCCAAGCAGGGATGGTGTGGAGATGAGCCAACCTGTGTGCTTCTCCCCCTCAGCATCCAGGATCACTCTGGCCCTCTTTTATTTAGACACAGACATATAATCTGAGAGAGAGATGAACCACTACTAAATTTCCTCGATTTACCTCAGCAAGTGGTTTTGCTTTCCTTTGCCACTGCATATTAACAAAGGATGGAGAAAACAGGTGTACACCTCCTTACCATTTCCAAAGCACCTCGAATCACCCCACAGAGGAGGTTACAGTAGCAAAGTGATGCTCGTTCTGCTGGCAGCTCCTCCACAAAGTCCACTAGTGGGTTTTTGTCCAGGATTAAGGAAAATTCATTTCCTGCAGGACTACTGCAGGTCACACTGGGGGTGACCCCAAGGTACATCTTGAAAGCAACCTGCAAAGAGATGAAACTCTGATGCTTAAATCTGTTGTGTGCAAACTGCAGGTGAAACTTCCACATGCAGCATGCTGTAGACCAGCTTTACCCCAGGAAAACAGAGGAAAGGACCAGACAGGCTGGAAATCAAACTAGATTTGTCTCTTCTATGGTCAGCTGGAGCCAGAGACAAAAATCTGGAGCAGGTTACACTGGGGGTGACCCCAAGGTACATCTTGAAAGCAACCTGCAAAGAGATGAAACTGATGCTTAAATCTGTTGTGTGCAAACCAGAGGTGAAACTTCCAGATGCAGCATGCTGTTGACCAGCTTTACCCCAGGAAAACAGGAGGAAGGACCAGACAGGCTGGAAATCAAACTAGATTTGTCTCCTCTATGATCAGCTGGAGGCAGAGACAAAGTACAGCAGAAGCTGCCTACTTCAACTTTGGTGTTCCCACACTTACAACCCCATGCAAAGGAGGTTTTACTGCAATTACACATCTGCTTTCAGTCACGTAACACACCCTTGGGACCATTAGCATCCATATTAGGCCTTTCACTACGCTGCTGGCAACTTCCACAGTGACAGCTCACGAACTCCTGCAGCTGGCCAGTGTGTGCGCTGACCCTGATCTCCATCTGCACTCACAAACAAACCCCCACCAACACAGCAAGAAGAAGACTGCCAAGGCTGCAGACTTCTTGGATGACATCTCTCACGGCTTGCTGTCCTTTAGCCACGGATGAACGTTACTTGTAAGTGTGCAGCATCTGCTGTGTTAGCTGTCCCCGGCGAGCGCCTTGCTGCAGACGCTGACATCACGGCGTTAAACGGAGCCTGCCTACGCAGGCAGGCTAGCAGCGAGCTGCTCTGGAGAGCTCTCCCCTGCCGCACCGCTACAGACTGCTCCCACCCAAGAGAAGAGTGTTGGTTTTTTTACCTCCTTAGTGAGTACCAACCATGGATGGTTTCCAAACAATCCTGAAATTCTTTATGAACCAGAAAACTGCCATAGGTTACAGTTTCATGGCGCTGCTGACAATGGGAGGTGAACGTGTGTTTTCTCTTGTTGCTTTCAGATGTCCCTGCAGCCATGAAAACTTCAGGTATGGTTTGGTATTCCTCTTCTCCCCAGCTTTTGTTTTGCTGGTTATTGGATATTTCATGAACAGCAAAACCTGGAAACTCTTCACAGGCTGCTGGGTGAATCCCAGAAAAATATTCCCCAGAGGGAATATCTGCCACTTCTTTTATGTCTTTGGACAAATCACTTTAAACGCCCTGGTAGCCCCAGTGATGTGGCTTTCTGTGGCTCTGCTCAACGGGACCTTTTATGAGTGTGCCATGAGCGGCTTGAAAAACCCTGCCTACCTACATGCAGTTTGCAACAGCAAATCTGCACGGTGCTTGGAAGAACTGCACAAGGTAGCCTGTGACAAGAGCTCCATGCCAGCTTCAGAGAGCGACGAGCTGAAACGAACTCTTCAAGCACAGTCCCAGGTAAGAAGAATAAACACAGAGCATTAAGCAGTTTGTACTACCACTGTTAACTCTCTGGGGAAGAGTCTGATGCCAGATGCTGAGATAAACCCATTGATTTCACATAGTCCTTTTGGCATGATGCAGGTTTGCACAATACAATCAATTGATCTTTTAGTTCAGTCTGAGCTGTGCCGTACTTCCTCCATGTGTGTGTGGTGGGTGTGTGTTTGTGAAGGATCAATAAGACCAGATAACCTAAAATCCGTTTTCCTCAACAAAGAGGGAAAAAAACCTCTAAAAACTACTGGGCTGTTCAGGAAGCTGAATTAACAGATGTCCCCATACTAAAGAGGTCTGACCTATTACAAAATGCATGCCACACTCCTAGTTTTACCATCATGAAAACCATAATGAAGTCTTAGTCACTAACAGTAGACAGATACTGGGAAAATAAGATTTGTGACAGGCTTACATAAACAAGTTTCTGTTCCTGTTGCTCATGTTCATGATGCCAGGGCAGAGTATGTTTTTGTGCTGCGTGGAGGAAGGAAGAGGCATGAAAATGAAAAGAAAAAAAGGCAGAACATGCAAAGCTGAGATCATATGTTACTGTATTTCTGTGGTAGGGTTCTACTCACTGCCTTGGAATGTAAATAAATTCAGAGACAAAAAAAATCAAGGCCAAGGTGGGGGAAAAGGCTACAGAAAATGATGGAAAGATCATTGTCAGCAGGAAGAAAAAAAACAGTTTGTGGAGTCAGCAAGCTTTTGGCAGACAGCTGTGTCCATCTGAAACCATTTCCTCCCCAAAAGCAAGTTTCATTTTGAAGGCCTCATGCAAGTAGGACCGGAATGCAGACAAAGCCTGCGCTGCAGACAAATCAGTTCACTGAAGAGCTTCAGAAGGAAATAACAAATAGTGCTTAAGACTTTAAGTTGTATGCATAGGAAAGAGTGCAAGAGCAGCAACTCAGTTTAAAGGATAATACATGATCCCATTCTCCAAGCTGCAGGGAAGTGAAAAGTTGCTACAAAGAACAGTTTCTGAAATAGCCACTACAAAGTGACCAGAAAAAGAAAGCAAAGTCAGTCCCTAAGAATAACTGTTTGGAAGCATCTTGGTTTCATGTATTTCCCCAAGGAAACTTTATATTCCCTCAGCTAAATGCAGATCTTTACTGGTGATTATTTTTTTTCACCTCAGTACCAGAGTCCACATGAGAAATGTTGCTTGTCTCTGTATCACTAAGCATGGGAAATCAGTTCCAGTCCATAAGGGGCTTTGAAACCTAGATTTGCTCTGCACTGGAATCTGTTCCACTGATTGAAAACAAGCTTTTTTTATTGCAAATGCCACACATTGCAGTGGAGTAGAGGGTAAAGCTATTGGCTAGTTATGAAAAAATTGTCTTCACACCATGGCTCTCCTTAGAGAAGAACACCCCATAATAACAAATTGAAGCACATTTTCCTACCCTTGCTTTAATCCTAGAGGTAGCTCTTTATTTTGAAATGTTCTTAACAGAATTTTTTCCAACTCTGAAGTTGCTAAAAAAAAAACAAAACAACAACAAAAGTTTAAGTGATGCTGGAGAAGCATATTTCAGCAAGATAGAATTCTCTCAAACTACAGCAACTATTTCTAATCAGAGTGTAGAGGAACTGGGCTCTATTCCAGCCCCAACACAGACCTGCCAATGCACACACTAGTTCTTCTTTCTCATGCCCTCTCCTCCCATAATTCTGACAGGATTGGGCAAGAAGGCAATTTTGAACCAGTTTTGGCTTAAAAGTTCTTTCCCACTACAAAGGGATGATTCTGCAAAGTCAAAAAAAGTTCACAGGGATAGCAGAGATTTCAACGAATCTCTTGGTAAAAGAATTGAGCAATGCTCCTTAAATCAAAAACCATCCTATATACTCCTTTTAGCTACTGAATGTAGTTGTTTGGGTTAGGGTTTGGTTTTTTTTTTAATTATAAGAAGTCTGGGAAAAACAAACAAGCATTTAAAAATACCTGAGTTTATAAGGTAGCTTCATCTGGGATAAAAGTTAACTTCTTTTGGTTTTGCACTTGGTCACAATTCAGAATTGTGTCCCAATCCTAATTCTTGGCATTTTTATTGAATGCTCTCAGAAGACAGAAAATCATTTCCCATCTAGCAGTTGTGATATTTTATTCTCCATATGCACTTTTCCCACTGTGTGACAGAACTCAGTGAGCAGTTCCAACCGGCGAAGTGTCAGATGGTTACAGTTTTTGCAGGGAGCCCTCATCCACATTCAATAATCAACAATACTGGAGTGATTATTTAGACATACTTAGATTTTTCTTCATACACAAGATGATGAGCGTCAATGACGACAGGCTGAGACAGTTGGGGTTGTTCAGTTTGGAGAAGAGAAGGTTCCGAGGAGACCTTATTGTGGCCTTCCACTATCTGAAGGGGGCTACAAGAAAGCTGGGAAAGGACTTTGCAGGGTGTTAGGTAGTGATGGGACTGGGAGGAATGGATCCAAGCTAGAGGAGGGGAGATTTAGATTAGATGTTAGGAAGAAGTTCTTCACCATAAGGGTGGTGAAACACTGCAACAGGTTGCCCAGGGAGGTGGTGGAAGCCTCATCCCTAGATGTTTTAAGGCCAAGCTGGATGTGGCTCTGGGCAACCTGATCTAGTGTGAGGTGTCCCTGCCCATAGCAGGGGGGCTGGAACTGAAAGATCCTTGAGGTGCCTTCCAGCCCTGACAATTCTGTGATTCTGTGATTGTGTAGTTGAGGTCTGATTTGATACCATTTGCCCTGGAGCCTTCCACTGCTATTGCGCTGCACATGCCTTGTTGCTGTTGGCAACAAGTTCCCTTTGTTATACAACAGCATGAGGAGGCAGCCAGACTCATGTGCAAGCCAAGTTATCTGGAGTGTTTTACTTTCCACTGCAAAATTCAACCAGCTTTTGCATTCCTGAGAAAGAGACATCAAAATGAGGGCTAGTGAGGAGCCTCAATCCTGACATCTTCTGCCTGCCTTTGGTCCCCATATAGCCTCTCTATTAGCACCGATGCCAGGCACTGAGTGGAAAGTGGGATGAGATGCCCAGAGCAGTGTCCCAGGAGGAGTGGCATGCCCTTACACAAGCAGTGGTTGCTCTCTTGGACACTCCTGACTTAAGCAGCAGCATCACTTGGGCCTTTTTAACCAGAAACTCATTTCTTTTGTTTTCTCAGATTTTAGGCTGGTGTGTGATAGTTACCACAGCTCTCCTCTCCCTGCTAACCACATGCTGTGCCAGCTGCCAGTCGAAAGTCAGCCATCTCCAGTTGATGTTCTGGAGGGTGTATGCACAGAAGGAGAAGGAACAACTGGAGCAGATTTTCCAGCTGTATGCCACCAAGCTGAGCGAGCGAAACCTGAAGTGCTTTTTTGAGAACAAGGAGCCAGAAATGATTCCTCTGCCAGATTTTCAGGCATGGGAAGATGCTTCCCAGCTCCATTCCTTCAGCAGCAGCAAACAGCATTATAGCACAATTCACAGGCTAGTTGAAGAAGGCCAGAAAGAAATCAGTGAGGAAAGAGAGACGATGCTGGACTTCATAGACAGAAGGGACATACCCTAGGCCAAATATATTTCCAGGTTTTTTACACCTTGCTAACACAGAATACTTCTAGCTGGGTCCAGCTCTGTATCTTTTCACAATGGCCTCTTTCTTCTTCACCACAGTCCCTCCCCATTACAAACCTGTCCCAAAGAGATATAATGAAATTATTTCCCTACATCAGTGAAAAGGCTGCAGTCCTCCATAGCACCTAAGGTTCAGTGTTGGCTCCAAATCAAGCACTGACTGCAAGAAGACATGAATAATGACTTCTGCAAGAGGGTTTCAACAATAACTTACATAAAAATGTGCTTGCCCTATGCAAATCAAGAGACTTTCATAAAATAACACCACTTAAAAGGTGTGATTACAATAACAGAAGACGTGTGTGGCTTCCTGACAGCCCACAGAAAGGCTTTCCTTCCAGATAATTTGCAGGTACAGTGCTGTTCTGAGGCACCAGTGGTCACAGAAGACATCTTGGTGTCCTTGGACTTCTGTTACACCTAGAATGCTACAGAAGGTCATGGTGATCAGCCCTGCTCTCCTAGCTCCTGAGACATCTTGCCTGGGACACAGAGCAGTGATGTGCATTGTGGCAGGTAAACTTTTGGACACATCTTAGAGCCCAACTGTAGGGCAAGAACTTGAAATTACCAAGAGCCACAGAGCCACAAGGATGATTAAGGGAATGGAACATCTTTTGTATGAGAAGAGACTGAGGGAGCTGAGGGTCTTTAGCTTGGAGAAGAGGAGACTGAGAGGTGACCTCATCAGTGTTTACAAATATGTAAAGGGTGAGTGCCAGGAGGCTGGAGCCAGGCTCTTCTCATTCATGCTTGATGACAGGAGAAGGGGCAATGGGTGGAAGCTGAGGCACAGGAAGTTTCATTTAAACATGAGGAGGATTTTTTTCCTTGTGAGGGTGACAGAGCACTGGAACAGGCTGCCCAGGGGTGTTGTGCAGTCTCCCTCTCTGGAGATATTCAAAACCCACCTGGACACATTCCTGTGTGATCTGGTATAGGTGATCGTGCCCTGGCATGAGGGTTGGACTGGATGAGCTTTCCAGGTCCCTTCCAGCCCCTGAAATTCTATGACTCTATGAAATGGTTAAAAATGTGGGGTTTTTGTTAATAAACCACCATGCTGTTTTGAAAATCAGTTGTTACCATAATGAAAATGTATCATAGATATTTTGCCTCCAAAGTAATTGGAGTTACCTTCTCCCACAAAGAATTTCTCTTTGTATGGGTGTAAAGCTCCTGTTTTCAGTGGGTTTCAGCCACTGGGTCCAAGCCATGGAGTATGTAACATGGTTTGTACTGTACCTGTGACCAGCATACAACAGAGGTCTGGAAGGAAATTGCACACTTAAAAATAAGACAGTATTTTTTGCAGCAGCCTGACTTATATCTTAAGAAACAGTGTCTGGAGCAAGAGGAATTAGCAGGCAGAGCAGGTGAGGTGGCTGCACATGCAGTGCTTCTGACAAAAGCACCTCACCCCAGAGCCCTGCGCTTTGCCTCACCTACTTGGAACCCAGCACGTGGCTCTCATCTTGGAATCTTTGCAAACACTGTCTAAAAGCACAACGAAGTTTGTGCCAAGTTTCTTTTCCCGAGGTGACTGGGCAGGCATTCAGGCAGCAGTTTACTGCCAGGCTCCCCAAGCCTGCAAAGAACAGCATTGCTGCTCTGCTTCAATCAGGCTCTTATCAACAAAGAGCTGTTTGCATACTGCACTTCTTCAGCAGCAAACCCCACACCTATCTGCATTTACAGGCCAGCTCTCTTTATCAAAATAACCCCCAAAAGCTAATTGCACTGTCTGCTGAGAATTTGCTCTCTGTGTTTTGAAGAACTTGTTGCCTTGGAGCAAATCTTTTAATATTTTTCAATCCCAGCTGAGCCACTTTGCAGCAGACATCGAACATCTTACATGCCTTAATGTACCTGCTGCAGCTGAAAAACACAGAGGCAACACTGCCAAAATCCAAGTCACAACAGCAGGCAGCTTTGACACCATGTCTGGGGCATATGCATTTTTCTACCCAGGCTCCTGATAGAGCAACTATCTAATTCCAGGGTTAATGTCCCTACCCATTTGGTTGCTTTTCTCTTTCTTTCTTTATGCATCTACTTCCCAGCTCCACCTTGCCTCCTCCCTACATGCAAGGGGAAAGGAGACATCACCTAACACGATGTCCCCACCACCTGGGCCGAATGTCCCTTCCCAAAGCTGTCTTTCCACCTCATCCTCACTAGTACCAAGAAAATCAAACCAAGCAGAGATCCAAAGTGGATGACACTCAGTAGGTTAAAGAGCTGATCAGAGAATAGGGGAAAGAAGTGGACAGAGGTAAGGATGAGGTCTCCAATGTGATGAAAAAGCTGAGACACACAGAGGAAAAAGGTAGTTGGCAGAGGGAAAGGTGGGAGGAGAGAGGGATCCCACTTTGAACTTTTGCACTGTCTTTTTCCTCAGGAGAAAAGCTCAAAGCTGTGCACTTGAGTAGCCAAGACCATAGGAAGCAGGAGCACTTTCCAGCCCAGCCTTCTCCTTTACCACAGAGGGGCAAAGCCAAGGAGCACTCTTCCCTCCTCATTCTTCCCTTGCTTCGTTTTCATAGGTAGTTCATAGTGAGAGGGTCTCCACCTCCCAAGAGCAGCTGCTGAACACTTAGTGCTTGTAACATGTGTCTGGTAGGGGCCCAGATCTCACTGACTCTCACTCCCAGGGCTGTGTAACTGCATTATCTTACCAAAGTGCCTGTGACTTAATGCAATTGCCACGTGGATGCTGGAATACAGCTGAAAACAGACCAAAATAAAAGCCAGTTTGACTCTGTTATTTTCAACTGGAGTCTGGTTTGGGACAATGTAACCCTCTGCTTCAAGCAGCTATCACAAAAAGCTGTTTTGTATTGTCCCTGAATTGAAGTTCAGCAGCTACTGTGGCAGCTCAGAAAGAGGTGAAGACTACTTCCAAAACAAACTGAAAAACAAAATCCCCAGCACAATCAGCATTTTCCCTGGGAGAATTTAGATTTGCCATAACTCTGATGTCAATCAAAATAGGAGTGCACAAATAAACAGGAAAGTTCAGCTCAGTTCTGTGCCTTGTCCCTCAGTTTGTTATTCCTTCCAGTTTTCTCATTTAAACTCTCTCAGCTCTTCTTCCATTACACATTTGCTGCTCCACCAAACTGCAAGTCCTTGGTATGTGAACCAGTTAACTGTGCTAAGCTCTCATATGCTTTCAATTTCATTTCAGCTGCATTTTTGCATCACAGTATTACAGATCTGTCCAAATGCTTTTGTTAACTTTTCCTGAGTAAAAGAAGAACTTGTCTGGAAATTATGCAAAGCCAGGAGCTGGTTTGCAGTGAAGCACCAAATCAAGGGGAAAATTGCAAACTTTTGAAGTGAAATCTGTCCTCACAGCAGAGCTGCTGCAGCCCTCTGAGCATCCTCGTCGCCCTTCTCTGGACATGGTCCAGCACCTCCACATCCCTCTTGTAATAGGGGCTCCAGAACTGGATGCAGTACTCCAGGTGGGGTCTCAACAGAGTGGAATAGAAGGGCAGAGTCACCTCCCTCACTTTTCCGGCCACACTTCTCCTGATGCAGCCCAGGCTCTGGTTGGCTTTCTGGGCTGCAAGTGCACACTGCTGGCTCCTGTTGAGCCTCTCGTCCAGCTGCACCCCCAAGTCCCTCTCCTCAGGGCTTCTCTCCAGCCAGTCACTGCCCAGCCTGGATCTGTGCTTGGGATTGCCTCGAAATAATGAAGAACCAGAATTAGTCTCCTTAGATGCAGAAAAGCAGCCAAAATCACATTTTTTGCCAGCATGCTTCTCAGTCACAGTACTTTTCCGCAGTCAGTGTTTGGGAAGTTCCAGATGTTTTAAAGGTCTTGTCACCTGTTGCTGATTCCATATACTCAGAAACGTTACATAGTGCACTCAGATCCCCATTCCAAATCCAGTCTTGGGCATTACTTCTTCAGCTGAGCTTTGTTCTTAGTTTCATTCCTGAATTGGATTCCATTCATTATTCCAATTTGCCAGTGAGCAGAAAGCCTTCTTTTACACAGTCTGGTTTATTACTTTTATATCCAATCCCAACTGTGACCATGCTAAATCATGGCACCAACACGAGAAGTCAGTGAACGCCATGAGAACTCAGTGCAGAAGGACTCATTTTGGCTCATCATCAAAAGCTGCTGGCCCCTCTCCAGTCCCATATAAGCTAGCAGCAAACCCAAGATGTGCAGGCTGAACCAGTACTTGAAGATTTAAGACCTTGGCTGCTGCTTAGATGCACCTTCACTTGGTGTTTAATTCCTAACATAGCAAGCTGGCTTTGTGCTCTTCATTTTCTGTTTTTCCCTTTGCTTCACCTCTTTGCATTCCCACAGGGAACACCCCCAGCCTGATCTTCCAGGCTTCTCCTTTGCTTTCCAAAGGACTGCAGGATGAGAGCTATGTTTACAGGACGCCTGGCTATAACTAATTGAACTAACTGCTTTAATTACTGTAACTGGTTTTACTCCACACGCTGAAAGGGATTTCTGCCTCAGTAGAGTTAGTTAAGTATTTAAACACTTTCTCCTGGCTGAGAGCACTACTGCTGAAGAGTTAAAGAGATGGTGTAAGCAGCTCTGTAATTCCTAACTGGCAGCTTTAGCAGCTGTTTGCAGCTACCTGCTGGGTCACCTTACATTCGTTTTGCTGTTAGGTGCCTCTGACAAGTGTGCTTGAAGACTATTTTTAAACCATTCTGCCAAAGAAATGCAGGAATGCTTCCCAGGTCACATCTTGCCTCAGGAAGGTTATACTCCTACTACAGAACTCCTCTTGGTTTGCTAAAAATAGTCTTTTTCAAGAGACTGTGCTTTAAAGTTTGTCCCAATCTCCTCATGTAGTTTGATTTCTCCCAGTAAGTCTCTTTTGAAGTACAGCCTGCAGAGAGTGGTAAATTTACTGCTGTGGGTTTATCAAGACCAGCTGCACAACATTTATCTTACTAAAGAGGACTTTTTGTATATGTGATCTATGGAATGCTGGGATTTTCTTTTCCCAGCTTCATGTAGCACTATGCTAGAGGTAGAAACAGCTCTCTTCTCAAGGTCAGCCTCTGTGAGCTACTAGTTGATACCAAGTTGTAGATAAGGAAAAGGCTGCATTTCACCTCATGGAAGCATGAGTGTGATTATGGAGATGAGTGGGGTTTGATAAGGCACTTTGGTATAGCAGGAATTGGAGCCAAGTGATAGAGGAGGAGGGAAAAGCTAAGGCTCCTGAAGCTGATGAAGCTCTGGAGACACTAAATGACATTACCTGCGCAATGGTGTCTGCAGTTTCAGAATAGCTGCGGCACTTTTTCATGGCTGAACGAGCTAAAAAGTCATCAATCAGCCTTACACCGATGCCATATCCCCTACGGAGAAAAGAAAGAAAGTTAACCTGCAACATGGGCAACTTCTTTCCACCTAGCATCTCCCTAAGCTGTCTCTTGTGCTTTCTCAGCAGAACAGCTGCATGCTCCTAAATGAATGGCTTAGAGGACCACAGATCAGGCTGGTCTAGATTCTTCCTTTTATGGGATCCTGGCAAGGATGTTATTTGTATGCACATTGTCTGCACATGCATTTGTGTTCATGAATAAATGTTAGATGTTGGACATATGACTTACTTAACTGATACACCTGACAA
Organism: Tricholaema leucomelas; assembly: GCA_013400475.1. NCBI lineage: Eukaryota > Metazoa > Chordata > Aves > Piciformes > Lybiidae > Tricholaema lacrymosa > Tricholaema leucomelas. The sequence continues at coordinate 791,890 of WAAF01006120.1, read as the reverse complement.
ATACTGCTGTCTCACTGAACACAGGATAGGATAACACAGCACAGCTTTTTATCCGTCCTTTCCTAAGCCCCAGAGTTCACCTCACACTGTCTCTGTCAAGTAAAACAAAGCAACTGCCCCTTCAGGTCACAGCATCCACCTCTGGGCTGGCAGGGACTTCAGCAAATCCTCAACACCCTCACTGCACCCTCAGGTGCCAAAAAAACCCACAGGATACGGACTCACGCCTGGTCTCTCACTGTACCCTCTTATCTCTTCAGCTCAGTTTTTCCTCTTCCTCCACAATTTTCTCTGTCTTTTTTTCTGACATGTTCTCTTCTTTCATCTACTACTTGCAGAAAGAATTAAGATGTTGCTAGCTTATATATAGCTTCAGTACAACACTGCCATCATCTTCCATTTAAAACACTAACATTTCATAGAATCATAGAATCAGCCAGGTTGGAAGANTCTGCCCTGAGCCTCCTCTTCTGCAGGCTGCACACCCCCAGCTCCCTCAGCCTCTCCTCACAGGGCTGTGCTCCAGGCCCCTCACCAGCTTTGGCGCCCTCCTGTGGACACTTTCAGTACCTCAACATCTCTCTTGAATTGAGTAGCCCAGAACTGGACACAGCACTCAAGATGTGTCCTGACCAGTGCTGAGTACAATTTCAGAGAAAGCAAAATTTAAAAGGATGGAATTAAATGGATTTTTTTTTTTATAAACCAAATATTCTTTCCTAGCTCTCACACATATTAACTACATAGGGCAGTAACTACATAGTGAGTAAAGCAGAATCATCGAATCATTTAGGCTGGAAATGACATTTAAGATCACAGAGTTCAACCATTAATCTAACACTACCTAGTCTGCTGCTAAGCCATGTCCCCTGGCACCACATTTACATGTCTGTTACACACCTAAAGGGATGATGATCAAGCTTAACATTTAAAGCAGTACTTACATTCTATCTAAACAGCTGTTGACATCTTCATCTTTTTCATAGTCCTTGCACAGCTGGGCTACCAAAGCCCCATATGTGAGTACAAAAAGTTCTCTGCTCTGCCAGAAAAGTTGGATATCAAACATGAAGCAAAGTAGAAACCACTTTTTTCCCCCCACACTTTTCAGCTGCTTGTCACTTGCTGCTTCCTGAACAGAACACCCACCTCTCCAGAATCTCCTTATTAAAGGAGTATTAAAGGTGTATTAAAAACAAAGTAAAAAAGCCCCACCATCTACAGTAATCAAAAACACTTTTCCCATGGACATGTAACCACTGAAATCCACAAAGTCTGACTTGATCATCACTTGAGTCTATGTGCAGGGCTTCTGCTTAACAGAAATGCCATTTTGGGGAGAGATACAGCTATTTTCATCCCTTACATCCTACAACAGCCTGTCACAGAACCACAGAATCAACCAGGTTGGAAAAGACCTCTGAGATCATCGAGTCCAACCTATCACCTAACCTTTCTAATTAACTAAACCATGGCACTAAATGCCTCACTCAGTCTCCTTTTAAACACCTCCAGGGACGGTGACTCCACCACCTCCTGTCCTATAGACAGATTTTCTTGCATTACTGCTTAATGGCTGGCAGCTTGTTGGCAGCTTAGAACAGGGTCCCGCTGTAGCCATAAATGCTGCCAGCACCTCTGTTCTTACACTGGCAGACTCATCCACCCCATCCTTTCAGTATGTTCATGCTGTTTGGGTCTGCAAAAGACATCAATGCAATAACAGGCTATTCTCACCCCATGCACATTACAGAAACGGCTTACTATTTTGTGGCTGTCCTGCTTTCTTCCTGGTGGCCGAGACATGTTGCTAGCGTAAAGCCTGGGGTACTTGATTGTGAGTTTATGCCTTTTCTTCTTCATGCAGCATAGTTTTCTCTCAATCACTGTATTTCCTTTTCCCCTTCTCTAAAGTTTTCTCCTTTCTGCTCCTCTCCCTTTAGCATGAGATGTGTTTGCAGCAATCTGTAATGCTGCTGATGCTCCTCCTAATCTTTATGAGTACTGAGCCCTTTGGGAGGAATTTGACTGGCACTGCTGTGCACAACATCAGTAAGTGCTCCAGCCATAAGAATCATTTGTAAGCAAATGCACAGCCATGGGAAGTCAAACTGGGCAGCCACAAGAGATTCAAATGTCTTTTATCTTTAGGAACAGCAAATTCATTCTGTTGTTTGCGCCAGGTTTTGGTGTTTGGAATGTTCCCTCTCTGATGAACAGAGGCACAGTTGAACCATACTGCTGCAGAAGGTAATTAAAAATTGATAATTTTCAACTTAAAGGAGCTACAAAGATGTCTTCTGTCAGCTCTGACTGCTTTAGTGTGGTGAGCTAATGTCTGCCTAGGCAGAAGCAGATGAGTTACAAGGCAATACCAGCCCCCTGATGCCACAGAGCTGGCAGGACAGCTCCAGAGTACTCAGACTCGCAGGGGAATAAACTGTGTGCATCATAGAGTGTGCATCAAACTGTGTGCCAGCCTTTTCTAGAGGATCTTTGCTCCTGTTTGTAAACATCCCTGCTATAAACATCCAGGAAGGTTTGGCTTACTTTTTCTGTTCTCCTCTGAGGTACATGTGGCCTATTCTGTTAGTTTAGCTTTGCAATAAATGTGGACTACAGTCACTATTATGCTCAGCAATGAATCAGGTAGCTCTCTTGCCTTAGAGGACTTATCTCCTCATACACTCTCACTGAGTCCACCTTGGAAAGGAAGTAAAAACATGGCCTCATCTGAATATAATGCTGTTATATATAATAACCAGGTTGGAAGAGACCTAGATCATCCAGTCCAACCCATCAACCAGCCCTGTCCAATTAACTAGACCATGGCACTGATGTCCCTGCTCACTGCAGGAGGGTTGGACTAGATGACCTTTGGAGGTCACTTCCAACCCAAACCACTCTATGATTCTAGGAAGGTACAGTATGGAGCAGACAGTGTAATACATATTAAGAACACATCTGCATTGCTTGGAAGTTACTTCCATGCACACATGTACACATGGAAATTCACATATCAAAACCCTCTGATGGGGAAGTGCAGCTGGAAAAACTGTACCAGGAAAGCTGGAGAATGCAGCTTCTTCCTATCACAGCCACATCACAAATAATAACTGAGCTCTTAGAAGAAGGAGATGAGTGAGTTTTGACTAGATCAGGTGGAGAAGGGAGTCGAAACCAATCTCTCCCTTTCTGCCACGGCTGCTTTATTTCAGTAAAAAGCAAACAAGTGAACAAGAACTGTTTGCCTGTGTACAAGAGGATAGGAAGGTGTAATGGCTTCCAAAATGTTTTAAAAGCAAAAGTACAAAGCATTCTCAGTTCTTAAAAACAACCACTTATTCTCAGGAGTGAAATAAAGCTGACAGAGCCCTGCAAAGTGACAAGCAAAAGCGTGGCTAAAGTTTGCCCACTTATCCTGTTTGCCTCACGTGCTGGGTAGAAGCATCTCTCAGCCTTAGAGGCAAGCTGGCTGTCACCTCAGAAAGTGGTGTTTTGGATTGAATTCAGTCCTAACTCTTCCTGGACATCAGACAAAGAGCCTAAATGTCTACTTCAGAACGCTGGGTTCTTCTGCAAAGCCAAGTACTTACTTTGATGTGCTGCTCCAGCTCTTAATTGGATCCAACCCTGTAATTTGTTCCACAACAGGATGACCCAGCAGGATTATTTACAGCATGGCATAAAAGCAAATGCCAAAGAAGTGACAATGCAGCACTACAAAGTTGTTGTATTGATTGTATAAATTGCCTCATTCAACAGCTTTAGGCTGACTATGAATATTTCAGTGCTGTCCCTCTCTTCAGTTTCACAGCTAATGTGTTTCTTGAGTAAACAAGGGATGCTTGAGAAAGCCTTCCTCCCTTGTGAACAGAATAAACAACCAAACCAACCAACCAAGAACAAAAACAAAACAAACCAACGAAAACAAAACTTCAGTAGCAACCAGAAGGAGCTTTTAAAATGAACTGAGGCAGAATGGGAGATTCTTACAAGCCACTTCTTCTAAATACCTCTGTCATAGCCACTGAATTTAAAGGAGGCAGTTTGTTTTTTTTTCCAAACTAGAATGCCACTAGTATGAAAGATGAAGTTATTGAAAATCCTGGGATACTGGGAGAAACTGAAGCTTCAAAATAGCATTGGTCAACCAGCATAGGGACTTTGTTGTGCCACTGTTCTGCCCAACCACCCAAGAACTTACCAAGAGGTTCCAGAAAAGCTATGGGCAAGTTCTTCTAGATGTTTCCACAGGTTTCTTTATCACTTTTGGTTTTGTGTAATGGTGTAGCATAGTTTTGAAAGCAAATTACCAGCAAGGACCTTGTTCACAGATTGTGATAGGGGATGAGACAAGCAGGTATCTACCCTACCAGTGTAGGGTTCCTTGGAGGAACAAGGTCTGAGTATGTATAAGATACCATTTGCATGCATAACAGCCATGAGGGTGTCCCTACCATCCTAGCAGGTAACAGAGGTGTTAAAACTACTTTTTGAGCTGAAGGTTATAATTAGCATCCCTCTCTTCAAGGGGAGGGAAGGGGAGGGGAGGGGAGGGGAGGAGGGAAGGGGAGAAGAGAGGAGACTGCTTTGTTTCTAACATGTAGAACATGTATTTGCTCCAAGTGCTGTTCACAGCGATGAGTAGAGTGATCATTCACTAGGCTACATCAGGCTTGTTCTGCTCTTGTCACTATGATCTAATGCTGGTAGTACGTTGTGAGCAAGCAGAGATCATTGATTAACACTGCCAGAGAGCTGTGTTGGAGTCATCAAGTCAATATTGTGTGCTCTTGGTAAAAAAAGGCAAAACAAACNGAAGGGAAGGGGAAGGGGAAGGGGAAGGGGAAGGGGAAGGGAAGGGGACTCTGCAGTCAGACACTATTACATCATCTGGCCAGCTCCACACCTCCTAGAGACAGCCATCTGCAATGGGAAGACAATTTTCCTCATGGACTTTCTGGCTAATTTTCTTTCTCTTTCTGATAAAAAAACGTTCATATCACAGTTAGACCTCTCAGAAGTATCTGCATATTCTGATCTGCCTGGGGCATGCAATGTCCAGAGCTACTGGATAGCATGACCATAAACAAAGTATGACCCAGATAAAATCATCAGGAAGAAAAAATGTTTCAAATTAATCTCTGTTTCAAAGCCTGACTGGTGAAGAGCACAGATCAGACATCTCAATATTCAGCAACCAGCTCTGGCAATCTCTCTCTTTCTGCCCACGGAATGAGATGGATGATGCATACAGAAAACCTTACAGCTCTGGATCCCAGGCCATGTCATATAAATGCCAGCTCTTAGCATGAGCATGTCTGAGTCTGGCTTGATGCTGTGTGAACAGATGACAAGCCACCAAAAAACCTTTACAAAGGAGACATTCCACGCTGTCAGGAAACGAGACATGCTAACTTCTTGCCACCCACAGATGAAACACTAAACTCCTGATGGCCCTGCAGCTAACTAGACCTCACATGACAGCGTTTGGAAAGCAAATTGTCTCAGAACTAGAACTGACATTAAAGATCCCAAACGTTGTGCAACTTAGGAAATTGTTTCTGGCTATATTTCAATCCTGGAGCACTTTGAATGTCCACTGAAAGGGCTTTGTTTGGATGAAGCAGAGTTGAAAGCTCTCCTTTGTTGTTTGTTGGTTTTTTTCCTAGTGTCACATCATGCTTCTGTTAATTGCTATTGATTAGGAAACAGCTTGCCAATTAACCCTGACAGGATAATCATCAGCTTGATAGCATTGCATGTCATCCAAAAGGTAGGGAGGACTGCTAGTTTCAGACAATTAGCAAGGGGCTGGCAGAGCTCACAATTGCCTAGAAGCTAAATGTTCCCCAACTGCTGAGATGAATTAGTGAAGCAATTAAAACACGTGATTGGATGTTTACAAGTATATTTAAAGCTAGCAAACAAGGTTCTGGCCATTGGGGAGTAGAATGAAAACATTAGTGGAAGGAGAAAGAGCAGCAGGAGTCTTTGGGGTTGTGCTTGGGTTTTTTTCTTTGTAGGCTTGTTTGGTTTGAGTTTTCCTTGAAGCTGATGGGGTTTGTTCTGTTCTAGTCTGCCGTTAATATCAACTAGATATAGCTAAAAGCTACTATTGACTTAAAGCAGAAGTGTCTGGTGAAGAGTAAGACCTGAAATGACTTTCCTTCCCAAGTGGTTAACTTTTCTAAAGGGCAAAGAGGCTGTTCTTTCTAATGCCATCATTGCGATGCTGACAATTGGCGGGCAGCAGCTTTTCTCTTTCTTCACATTCAGCTGTCCCTGCCACGTTGGGCAAAACCTTATCTATGGGCTGGCTTTTCTAGGGGTTCCTGCTCTCATCCTTCTCATTGTTGGTTATGCCTTGAACAACCAGACTTGGAGGCTAGTTACAGGCAAAAGTTCTCCTCTTCAGGAGGCTAAACCAAACAAGTTACTGCAATGCAAGCTGATCTGCTTTGTCTTGTGCAGCATGACTGGGAGAGCCCTGGTTGCTCCAGTAACATGGCTAGCAGTCACCCTGATAAATGGCTCATACTATGTCTGTGCCATGAGTGAGTTTGTCTCAGTGCCTTATTACGGAGCTAATGTTACTGTTAATGAACAGAAAACAACACTGGCAGCATTTCCATGCAGTCAGTTAGTTCCTCCAGAGCTGAGCCGGGCAAGAGATGAAGTGATTCTCCTTCTCCGTTACCAGTCACAAGTGAGTAACTCATCTTGTTTCTATTGCCTGCAGTTTAGTGATGAGAACAAGAGTTCATTTCCCAAGTGTTAAGATAAAGCAGAAACTGTATCTTTCGCCTTGAGTGCCAGATCTCTGTCTTTTGAAGCCTGCTTTGATTCTCTAAGTGGAATTGAACTGTAGGTATGTAATTGTTCAGCTGTCCAGATTGTCACCTGGCACTGGAGGATATAGTCTTCCTTGGCTAACATCTTGAAAAGTACTGTCAAGTAAGACAAATGCAAGTTCAAAAGCCAGAGAGGGTATGAGGTTCTTTCATTCAAGGATAAGAAACATGTGACTAAGGTGCCCAGGGTGCAAGAGCTCCAAGCAAAGCAAACAACAATCTTGGGGCTTAGATCAGGCTCAATTCCAAATGCTTATGTTCTGGGTAAATAATAGGGGGAACATTAAGTTGTCACTTGAGACAAAATTGATTTTGAAGAGGCTATACACTAATACAGGCTGGGAATTAGAAGATTCCTCTTTACAAACTATACAACAGAATTACACAGACTGGATAGAAAAAAGACTTTACTATGTGGTTACCTCCAGTTGGCAGGGACTGGGTTTGATGGCAGCACACTCTTACCACGTTTATACCTTGTTAACCTTATTCAATAAAAGACCACCTTACAGATTTTCTCATGCTCTGAAGTTACTACTGTGAGTATTCTCAGCTGTAAGAGTGTGTTTCGTTTGACTTTTGAAGGTGGCCGGCTGGCTCCTGATTGCTGTGGTGGTCATCACCGTCTTCCTGTCTTACTGCTTGGCAAGCTGCCTCTCCCCACTCAGCTTTCTGCATTTCAGATACTGGATTAACTACGTTCATAATGAGCAGGAGCTTTTTGATGAAGCAATAGACCAGCACTCCAGGCTCTACGCCATGCAGCACGTAAAGAAGTTCTTTGGCTTTGTCCCGGGGAGCGAAAAGGTAAAGGCAATCCGTATCCCGTCTCTCCGAGAGTGGCGAGCTATTTCTGGGCTGGCCTTCCTAAAACGAGTGGATGAGGAGCACTATGACTACAGCCTCCTCCATGACTGGGCACTCAGGGAGCCTGCAACTGGAAAATACCTGAGGACTGATGAAGACCCTGCGACCAGAACGCAGGTCTGAGTGTCCAAGTTACCACCAACAGCTTGTGGAAAAGCAGCAACCTGTCAAGCTCCAGATCAGACTGGAGCTGCTCTGGAACTTCCTGATGCCTTATGTTGATATGTAAACTACTTAAGCAAATATATGTTGTTAATATCCTTTAGCATGTGCTTAGAGATGCCTCTCTAATGGTGTCTGACTCCTGTAGGATATGATGGTCTATGTCTAGTTTAGGGTGGACTGTTTTAAACTGTGGCTGTCAGCTTTCTAGTACTTGTGCTAAAAGAATGAGAACATAGTGGAAGGGAAAGGTATTCCCAAATGCTTTTTCTTTCCTATCGTTAAAAATTAATAGCTAAACTTTGATTGGATCCAGCAAGTCTGATTCATTCTGAACAGAGCAAAAGCAGATACACAGCTTTTTTATTGTGAGTTCTAGCAGAAATACCTTACCTTCCATGTTTGTATTAAGTGAATAAATATACTAGGTCTGTGTATGGGATCATGTCAGCAGCAAAGGCTGAGCCTACATGCAGTGATGAGGGAACTTGCAATAACATAAGATGTCCACAGAGAGACACAGGCTGCATGTGTCCAACTTTGTGGACAAACACTTCATATGTGGAAATTAAAAGTATTCTTGCTGAAAGCAATGAAGTCAAGTCTCCTATTGCTGTAAGCTACACCTCCAAATTCCCCCGGAGCTTGTGTGCTTGCCTACTGTACAAAGAGCCAACAACAATGGGAAACAAATCTGCCTCTGTGCGGTGAACTTTGCTTTGCCTCTATACAACTTTGAGTTCAGTCATGCTTCTATGCCCATAAATATTACTGTGCTTAAAACCCACCGAATTTAGTCAGTGGAGGCTGACTGCTGTGTTTGTCAATGCAGTGTGGTTATGATGAGGTGACTGTATCTCCTCTGGACTCCCTGTGCAGGTATTTCTAACTCTTAAGGTGTGAAAATAAAGACCGTGTTCTTTCCTAACGTTTCTGCAATTGCCTTGCCAGGGCAGGTCTGTACTACAGCACAACAAGCTAGATTACACGAGCTGCTGTCGCTAAATGACCACTGAGTGCTGAAGTGGGGAAAAGACAATTCTTTAGTACGTCTTGCTGCAAAATGCAGGAGGCAGAAGTAAGTTAAGCTGCAGATCTCGCTATATGTGTTTGGGCTTGAAGAGTTAAGCGTCTAACGCAAAGCAAACACTCTGGCGAGTGCAAAGGCTGCATGTGCCGGGAAGCAGGGAAACGGTGCAGCTTTCGGTGAACTATACAAATTCTCATGAATCCTCCCTTAGGTATTTCACCTGAGTCCTCAACCGTCCGTGAATAGCGCTGCACAGTTCAGCTGTGCCGCTCAGGCAGCCAAGCAGCTCCGCCAGCGAACACAACCTCTACCCTCACCGTAGAGACCCCGCTGCTCCGGGCCTCATTGCTCAGACCAAAGCCATCCACCGCCGATGGCGGCCAGCGCCAGGCACGCCTAGCCGATTCCGGAGCGCAGCGCGCAGGCGCGGGCCGGCGGTGCGAGCGGCCCATGGCTGACGGCGGCGGCGGGCGACGATGACCGACTACAGCGAGGAGCAGCGCAACGAGCTGGAGGCCTTGGAGTCCATCTACCCGGACTCGTTCACGGGTGAGCAGCGTCGCAGCCCGAGCCTCGCTGCGCCGCGCGGCCGTGGCAAGCCGGTGTCGGGGAGGAATGGGAGGCCCCCCGGGAGACAGCCGCCCTGCGTGCCGTGGCCGCCTAAGCTCTTTTGGGGTCTGCTGGCTGCACGGCTTGGATATTTCTACTAACTTTTATTTTTTTCCCGAAGCGGGAAAAACCGTCCTACTTAATGGGATTCTCGAGGAGGTGTCGGTGCGGGACGGTGGCGGCTGCGGCGCCCCAGGGCAGCAGCGGGGTTCGGCCGCCCGACGCGGACACCCGCCCCGCGGCCGGAGCCCGAGCTGGGGCTGTCGGAAGAGTGATGCTCTTTGGATGATGCTGTTTGGATAAGCCTTTCACAGGATGCGGCCCCAGCTGAAGACTGGGGGCTTGTTTTCTGGGTGGATCAGTTTTCCCTTCTGGTATCGGCTCCTCGCAGCCCCGCAGGGTACCGCAGGCAGTTGTGGCGTGCCGGGAGGATGCTGTTGTCTCTAAGTGTATTGCCGGTGTCGGCTTCTTCCATGGTATGTCTGTGGGGGGTATGTCTGTGGTGGAACAAAGGCGAGCTTTAGTTCCTAGGTGCAGTGTGTTACGTTCCTACCACTGTAATCTGGTGAACTACATTGATCCATCAGATTTTCAGGGCTTCCTCATTACCAGCAGGGAATTAGGAGTATCTGACGTTCTGGCCAGTCGAGCCTGATTTGTGGTGCTCACTACGCAAAGAATTGAGAGCAGCCCTGCAGAAAAGGACTTAGGGGTGCTGATGGACAGGAAGCTGGACATGAGCCAACAATGTGCACTTGCAGTCCAGAAGGCAAATCACATCCTGGGCTGCGTGAAGAGAAGCGTGGCCAGCAGGTCAAGTGGTGGTTCTGCCACTCTGCTCTGGTGAGGCTTCACCTGGAGTACTGTGTCCAGCTATGGGACGCCCAATACAAGAACAAGAGAGAAGTTGATCTGATGGAGCGGGTCCGGAGTTGGGTCACAAAGATGATCAGAGGGATGGAGCACCTCACCTGTGAAGACAGGCTAAAGGAACTGGGCCGTTCAGCCTAGAGAAGAGAAGGCTCTGAGGAGACCTTATAGCTGCATGTCAGTGTCTGAAGAGGACCTGCAGGAAGACTGGGGAGGGTCTGTTAAGAAGGGTTTGTAGCAATAGGAGGAGAGGCAATGATCTGAAACTGGAACAGGGTAAATTTAGGCTGGACATAAGGAAGTGATGGAAGACTGGAACAGGTTGCCCAGAGATGTAGTTGAGGCCCTATCCCTGGAGATACTCAAGATCAGTTTTGATGAGGTCCTGGACAGCCTGATCTAGCTCACTTGCACAGGGGTTGGACAAGATGACATTTGAAGGTCCCTTCCAACCCCATGCCATCTGTGAATTTTAATGGAGAAAAAGATTGTACATTTTCTGTTTCCTACCTGCACAGTATCTCCTCTGCCTGAAATCAAACCATATCTAACTTGACAATAATCACACAGACCTTCATCCATTATGCTTGCCTCTTGTTTCAGTCTGAAAATCTTCAAGCTTTTAGGGTTTATGGTAAAGATATATAAGCTGATTTATGAAAGATGCTGAATTACTGTAATCTATTTTCATGTAGACTGTATTTTAACACTTATTTGTGAAGGAGTTATATTTTGTTTATATGATGCTTTTACACCTAAAAGAGAAGAGAGTTTAAAAGATTGTGGTAGTAGAATATTAGCAGTTGGGCAAAATTCAGTTAATGCTGTTAGTTCCATAGACTAGATTGGATCAGATTGTAGCAGAGATACAGAGCAGTCCTTATCTGAAAATACAGTTTTCAACCCACAGTTGTGCAACAAGGTTTCTAGTCAGTGGAATTTTAGGTCACAGGGCATTTTGTAGAGCTGCTTGTTGTCAGCCTTGTTCACACCATTTGAGTCTAGTACATAGCCTGGGTGGTACTTTCCTGGAGGAAAGCACTTTGTGTTTCAAGAAGCATTTGATACGTTAAGCTGTCCTGAATACAGAAATAAGTGCAGACATACTGTAAAAATAGCTCAGGGGCAAGAGTTCACTGGATGCTCATCACATATATCTGGTGTAATAAAGCAAATGAGCTTTGGGAGCTTTCTGCCCATATCCAGAGTGCTAACATAAGTCATTTGATGGGAGGTAGGCTTGCACCTTTTGAAAAAAGTGAAACTTGGTAGAAAGAGAACTTTGCAAAAAACAAACTTTTTGGTGGTGTTGATGAGAGCCACGAAGATGATCAGAGGGCTGGAGCACCTCTGCTATGAGGACAGGCTGAGAGAGTTGGGGCTCTTCAGCCTGGAGAGGAGAAGGCTTCGAGGAGACCTTATAGTGGCCTTCCAGTATTTGAAGGGAGCCTACAGGAAAGCTGGGGAGGGACTATTTACACGGTCTAGTAATGTTAGGATGAGGGGGAATGGGTTTAAGCTGGAAGAGGGGAGATTTAGACTGGATGTTAGGAGGAAGTTCTTTACAGTGAGGGTGGTAAGGCACTGGAATGGGTTGCCCAGGGAGGTTGTGGATGCTTCCTCCCTGGAGGTGTTTAAGGTCAGGCTGGATGAGGCCTTGAGCAAGCTGCTCTAGTGGGAGGTGTCCCTGCCTATGGCAGGGGGTTGGAGCTGGATGATCCTTGAGGTCCCTTCCAACCTAAACCATTCTATGATTCTATGATTCTATGTTAAATGCTCACATCCAAAGTGCACTCCAAACATGACATCATGCCATATGTTAATTGAAAGAAATAATAGTAGGGCAAAAGGGCCTTTAACACCATGTCAGGACCTTCCTTGCTTCTTCAGTCCTTGAGAAGTTCAGTTTTAATGATGTGAAGTAGTTGTCTCATTTAAAGTCTCTCTTTTTTTTTCCTTGAACAGTACTGTCAGAAAATCCAACAACTTTCACCATCACTGTGACATCTGAAGCAGGAGAAAATGATGAAAGTAAGTCAGTCACGTCTTGAACATCTGTAGGGGCTGTTTCTGTGTAAGCCTAATTCTGTTGCCAGCAACTAGGTATGCCTAAGTCCTCTTACGGGCCTGATCCAGCAAGCGTTCCTCCAAAAGCATAGTTCAAAGATTCTGGCAGTCCATGCTTGGTTTACAGAAGTGTTGCAGTCTCTCCCCAGGGCCATGCTGAACCTCAAATGCTGTGTAGCATAGCTTCAAATACTATGAGCTGTCATCATCCCAGTAGGAGCTTGTGAACATGTGAGATGATTTTTTTTCTAGCAACCAGCCCCATGGGAGAGTTGTGTATTGTCAGCATGCTGCCCTCAAGGAGCGGTTCCAGAGCAACAAGTCGTGGGTCCTCAATACTTATGTGGGCTTGTTCTAAGTAACTCTTGCTCCAAATAGGCTTGAGAGCTGCTGTTCTGAGTTGCTGTATCAGAAGGCCCTCAATCTTTCAGTCTGATAAGAGCAAGCAGTACTTAGAGCAAGGTGGCTTTGTTGAAGAGACTGCTGGGCTGCTAGAAATGTGAATCTTGAGGGAAGGACCAGAAGGGAGTTTTCTCCCTGGCATTCTGGTGGATGCATGAAAGGAACTTGATTCTCTTCTTTCATTGCCATGTTATCCCAGCTCTTTGTGGCACCAGAATAAGTGCATTATCCTTAAGTGCTTTTCCACTTAGTAACTTGTACTGGGTATTGTGTCCTTGTTGTATGGTTTACTCAATACAGAGGTTGATACTCCAGCTTTTCCACCTAGTAACTTGTACTGGGTATTGTGTCCTTGTATGGTTTACTCAATACAGAGGTTGATACTCCAGCTTTTCCACTTAGTAACTTGTACTGGGTATTGTGCCCTTGTTGTATGGTTTACTCAAAACAGAGGTTGATACTCCAGCCAGGCACATGGACTGAAAATCATGAATGTACTGAGATTGTCTCTAGGTCTGTTGTTAAGAATCTTCCTCATTTTCTGCAGCGTCAGGTGGGATATGAGGAAGAAGAGATGTCTACTGTAGTACCCACTGTGCCACAGATTTTCCAGTCTTTCTAAAGACCTTTCAGACATTAATGGTCTGTAGTAGTTGATGTAAGGGTAAACTTAATGGTCTTACTTTTTCAGAGCTCTTGCATTATGTTTAAATCTGGTGATACAGTTTTAATGTCAGGTATGATGACCAGTCCTCTTAGACAAGATTGTTTGATGTCTTAAAGTCTTCAGGCTGCTGATGCAACAGAAGACTATACAATTGAAGTTATACAGAGTTATCACCATAAAAACATGTTTTTTTTTACCTTTTAGCTGTCCAGACAACCCTTAAATTTACCTACAGAGAAAAATACCCTGATGAAACTCCACTTTATGAAATTGTCTCACAGGAGAATCTTGATGATAACGATGTCACAGACATACTAAAGCTACTAGAACAACAGGTAAGGAAAACAGAATAGCTCAGTTCAAATATAACTTCACCTTTTAGCCAGAGTTTCTCTCTCAGATCTGTTGTTTTCTGAGGTACTGATTTAAAGCCCATTCCATGCTCTGGGGACTGACTTGGAGGTTTGAGTATGATAAATGACATTATTGAGGTGAGCTACGTTAAGGAAGTAAGACATAGACTAATGTAGTGTGCACAGGTATGACACTGAAATGAAGTGCTTTAGGGCTTCCCCTCTTGCATTTCTGGCTTAAGATGAGGTTGTTTAGCTATCTATAGTATTTGTAGAAATAAGCCACTTGTTTGGAATGATTTAAAAGTGCTACATTGATTCTTGATTATTCTTATAACTATTAGAGGGAGAATCTCTTCAATCTGTGGGATCAGTGAGAGTGCATCGTGAAGGAATGAGAAGCAAACACTTGTTTGGTTTCAGGGATTCCTGACAAGTGCTTCCTGCCTTAAAATTGCTATAATATGTTCAGCAGGCATTCTTTGTTTTCAGTTTGCTTCATATAAGCTTCCATACCTTAGACTGATGGGAGATTTTATTGCTTGCTTTTCTTCTGGGAATCTATCCCACTTCAAAGGGGCATCTAATGGGGGTAAGGAATAAACCATTTCAGGAGAGGAGAGGTTCTGAGTGGCTTTTATGGTTTATGGTCTTGAAATGAATTCCTACTAAAATTTTATTCCTGAACCTTCCAGATGTCTGTGATATACCCTGAACATAGTTGTTCACCATGGGTGTTTGGCTGTGCCCTGACTTGGGGGGTGGCTTTTAATTGGATTAACTGACTAATTGACTTGAATTTTACAGTGAGCTTCTGAAAGTAGCGCATCTGGTACTGTTAGCTGCATTTGCAGAGCATACTGCTTTCTAAACACACTTATGCATTCAGCTGCTGAAGGTTTAAGTTGCTTTCTTTGTGTTGTAGGCAGAAGAAAATTTAGGAATGGTAATGATCTTCACTCTAGTCTCAGCAGTACAGGAGAAATTAAATGAAATTGTGGATCAAATAAAAACACGTAGAGAAGAAGAGAAGAAACAGAAAGAAAGAGAAGCAGAAGAAGAGGAGAAAGTATGTAAAGTGATGTTTTCATCTAAAAATGGCAACTTGTTTTAAATGGGTGGCTTTGATGCAGGAGCAGTTCTCAGTTGAAGTGGGAGAAGTATATCTATCCCAAAGCTGATATAATTGAAACTCAAGGATTAGAAGATTCTTAGTGTACTTAAGTGCTTTGTCTCCCCCACGCTTTTTGAAGCAGTCTTTTCAGAGATTTACTTTGTGTTCACAATCCCTTCTAGCACTGCTTCTGAAGGCAGAGATTCTTCCCAAATGAAATCAGAGTGAAATCAAAATTAAATCTGTCTGTGGCCATATTTTTCCCTCAAAGAGGCAAGAGCTGTTGGGGAGGAAAGAAGGCTGGAATATGGAATGCTGCATATAGGCTGGAAGTCTATGGAGGAAGTCCCAGTTCCTTGGTAGCTGAGTGGGTAGGGTGCAAGCAGTGGGACAAGTCTTCAGGACTGGTTTGTCCACAGGGTGTATGTGCTTTCTACCAGCCACTGTGGAATAGTTCTTCTATTTGTGGACTGTACAGTGATGAGTCCAACTACTGAGTCTTTATTTTCTTCCTCAGAAATAGCTAGAGAGTGATGGCACTTGGAAGGTTCAGCATTTCTGAAAGTGGCAGAAAAATAGGTGGGGAAAAAAAGAATCCTTTTTTCTGTCTCATCAAGATAGGAGGGGTCAAGTATTTTAATGGAAAATATTGCATTGTAGCTTGCATCTAAGAGTTGGTAAGAAGCTCTGCCTGCTTGTGGACAACCTGTATGAATGGGTGTTGCTAACCATTGCACTGTAGGTCCAGAAGTGGTAGGTGTTTTTTTTCCATTAGAATTTCCACCTCATTACAGCTCTAAGAAGGGAGAGTCTCATTCCAAAAAACAGTTAGAATGTGTTCTCTGTATGTTCTCAGGGTTAGGATTCATTTCTGGGAATACTTCACAGCAAGCAGTGCTGCTGGACCATTGTAATTGAAATAATTAAGAGAATGCTCCTCTTCACATCTCACTTGGCAAATTGTCATTGCAGCTTTGTTTTCTGTTCTTTCAGCAACGTTTTCATGGCACTCCTGTTACCATTGAGAATTTCCTAAATTGGAAAGCAAAGTTTGATGCAGAACTCCTAGAAATAAAAAGGAAAAAAATGAAAGAAGAAGAACAAGCAGGCAAAAATAAATTAAGTGGTATGAGTCAACACTGACCTTGGAGCTCTTACAATGTTACGGGACTGCTACAAGCCTGAAAAGTAACTTTTACACTGAAAAATGATGGTAGTAAACAAATACTCTTAACAGAGTCTTTTATTGCTGTCCTCCATGGTACATGAAGTTTCTTTTGAAGTGCTGACTGGGGGCTAAATACAAAGCTAATAGATTCAGGGTGGCTTCTAATGTATTAAGGTTCCTAAACTGTGTTTAAGCTTCTTTAGCTTTGTACCAGAAAGTGTATTTCTGTCTGTCTATCTATTGAATCTACTCCTGAAAAGTATTGTTCATTCAGAAACAGTTTGTGTTTGTAAAGCATCAGACAGAATCTGCATCAGATAGTTCCTTGATTTGGCCTTTATTGCACTGGATTGTCAGCAACTTCAGGCTATTCAAGCACATGTAGAAGTTTGGGTTGCTATTATTTGCTTATATATTCTCATTTTATTTCTAGGTAAGCAGCTGTTTGAAATGGATCACAATCTTGACACCTCTGACATCCAGTTCTTGGAGGAAGGTAAATTTCTGTTTGCTTCCACAACAGTGACTTGAAATAAGCCAAACTTCCTAAGCAAAATCTGTATGGTATTTCCAACCTAACGTCTTAGCACAGCATCACTGTTCCAGTGGAAGCACTAAGATGTGCTGGTTTGCAGACTGAACAGAAGTGATTTACACTTTCAAAATCAAGCAAAACATTTTCAAGGTGCTAAAGCATACTTCAATGCAGTCTTGAGCTTGAGCTGGTCCTATTTCTGTTGCACGAATTAAGTGGTCAGACTGGAAACAAAACTCAAGCCATGCAAAGCAAAACAAAACCAAAACAACCCCCCCAGCCCAGCCCTGCTGTTTCTTTTTCATTTGTCTTTCTTTTTTCCCTGCTACCCACCTATCTTAACCCTGCTTTCAGTCACAGATCTGCAGTTCTGTCTCCTTGTGTCTGGACCTCAACACCAACCATAAACAGCTTGCAGGTCAAATTAAATGCTGTTTGCCTCTAGGCAGCCCCATTCTGTTCTTTGGTTTTGTGCAGATTTATTTATGATCTCTTCATAAATATCTGACCTGGTGCCAGCTGACATTTAAAAAAGCTCCAAATAAAGTAGCTTATGAACATCAGTGAGTAAAAATCTTGAACTGGTAGTAACAGGACTTGAGTTTGTCTTAGTGGTCAGCATTTACCTTTGTCTTCATCCAGGATGCCTAAAGTGAAGATGGTTTCTTGATGGAACATTTTTCTGTCTCAAGGGAAAAACAGACCTCTGTATTTGAGTTCTGTGCCCAAATTAGTTTGAGTTAATGTAATAATTTTGATCCTGTTGCTAACAGTGATTAAAACCTCCTGATCTTATTGCTGTTTACATTCTGTCATAAATCTAACTGGTTACTAATTGGAGTTTAATAGTACAATACCGTGGAATAAGTTTAGTTTTACAGCTTATACAGGTTTATGGCATTGTCTTTTAGATAGAAACTTAAAAAAGGCTCTTAAATCCAGGGAAGGAACAGAACCTTCTTCAGTGGCCAGAAGATGTCACTGTTCGTACACACGAACAAAACCTCAGTAATCTAAGCTTTCTCCTTAGATTGGCATCATCTCTTCCAGGTCCCTTCCAACCCCTAACATCCTGTGATCCTGTGAGAAGAAACTGTGAAAGCATGCAAGGCTTCACCTTGCTTTTAGATTTGAAATTTGAAAGCAGATGCATGTATGTAAGCAGATAAATGGCTTGTAAGAGTGGTTTTATAAACACCCTGTGGCTCTGGTAGCTGTGAAAATTGAAACGGTGAGGTCCCGAGCTCCTACTTTGGCAGTACCTGGGAGGAAGGATATCTGCTTCTGGGACTTAGAAATGTGAATTCATTCCTCAGATGGATTCTGAGGTTCTACATGACATTTCTTTTGGGATTTTCTCATACTTTTTATTTTTTTCCCCCTCATACTTTTTTTTCAGTATGAGGAAAAGAAAGGTTTGCTTTAGCTGTAGAAAGATAAATGCCTTTTCTGTATAGATTTGGTATGTAAAAAGCCAAGTGAGTGAACAGCTATCCAAATGAAAAAAGAGTATCAAACAAGTGTTGTGCATTTCTTTAGGTACTGTTTTGCTGCTTGCATGACAATAAACTATTTTTTTCTGTTCTGTGCAGCTGGAAACAGTGTGGAAGTTGATGAATCTTTATTCCAAGAAATGGATGATTTAGAGTTGGAGGATGAAGAGGATGACCCCGACTACAATCCTGTTAATCTAGATAGTGATTAGACTTTAACCAACTGGTTCTGTCATCAGTATGGACATGTGTAAGGAGAGAGGGGCAGGCAGGAAAGCCACAGCATCTGTGGTTTTACTAATATGTATTGGTTTACTTTTTTTTTTTTCCACTTTATTTTTTTTTTCCTAAAGAAAAACACCCAAATATTTTAAATCCAGGAGAATGATATTCTGATGACTTCCATTGTGAATAAATTTAATATTCCCCATGACAACTTTGAGGATTATTGATCTGTCTGGAAAACTATTCTAGTTTCTCTCTCTTTTTTTCTTTGCTTCTCACTTCTGTAACTGTCCTTTGAAGAGAATTGTCCTTGGCAACAAGCAAGATGGACAGTTCTTCTGGCACATGCTAAACACACCTGCATCTGAAGGCTGAGCAGCTCTTCTGCTGTCTTCCACCTGGGGGACACAGAGGCAGCTTTAGTGAATAAAAGGGATCACATACTATGCAGTTATTGATTATTGGTTTTATTATTATTATGTTTATTTTCTTCTGCAGAATTTTCTACCACTGCAGATCAGTTGTGCCCTAACCTATGGGCTGTAGATAGGCAGCACTGGTCACCTGTAATTGAAACTTCTTAAGTTTAATGGAAACCATTTCCCAGCTACTAGAGTAAAATCTTTCCTACATAGTTGAGGATAAGTGATTTCAAAAGGACTAGTTCAGCTCTCTAGGGAAAATAATGAGGTGAAGTCGTCTTAAAAATCTTGATTGATTTGTTGAGAGTGAGTTTAGTTTCTCTTGAATTTGTGCATCACTGTAAAAAACAAACCAAGAAACTACCCTAGTAAAATTATCTTGCTTTTGACAACAAACTGTGACAAGCCACTACCCGTGAAATGCAGGTTCCAGTATCAGGAGTTGGAATTGGAATGTAGTGGTTGTTTTAGAAGCACCTTGTTGGCAGCTTGTAAAGGTTGGTACAATGTATAATAAAGCTACACATCAACTTGTGGACCTGCAGGATCCTGCAGAGCTGCTTACAGAGCTAATAGCTTGATGTTAAACTTCTTACCTCCAAAAAAAAACCCCACCCAAGCAGTGCAAGAACTGTGGAGTTTAAACGTGCTGTGTTTGAAGACTGCATCACTTAGGAGGCTGATGCTCTGGATGAAAGTTTCCCAAGACAGCTCTCCAAACAGAGAACCAGCAGGCACCTCAAAGATTAAACCCTCTGTGCTGGATTTTTTCATTCTGTTAGCAGACTGCCTTAACTGCACCAGCTTCAACCTTTGAGGAGGGTTGCACTGAAATGTCAGAGTGCTTGGAGGGGTAAGAAATTTATGAACTTTATAAATACTTGTAAATTTCATCTTGAAAGTGAGAAATTGAATACAGAAAATGGTGTATCGGATTCTCTGCTTCTACGACTTGAGAAGGTCTCTTTTGATGATCTCTCAAGATGTTTCAGTAGTTTTTGTATTCCAGATGAGCAAGTTTCCAGTAGAAAGAAATAAACGTTCAAGTAACCTGTAAATACGTTTATAAATGAACCATGTGCCTTTGTTCCTGCTGTCCTCTAGCTGATCTTCTTAATCCTGGCTACTAAGAACTCTAGACGAGCATCTAGATTTCAGTGACATTGAATGTTTCAAAGCAATAAGCAGGATCTGTGTTCCAGGAGAGTTACCAAATACATTACAAAGTTGTGAGCTACTGATATATTAAATCTGACTTATCCAAAGATGATGGTTGTGTTCAAAGCATCTTCATGACTGCATCCAACTTCCTCCATGGTTGCCACGATGCTTTAAAATGCTCCTCAGCACTGAACTTCGTTTACGTCTGGTGTGTCTCATTTCAGCAGCATATAAAACATTTAACTCCTGAGGCTGCTTTCTGTTTTCAGCTATGTGTGTTTAATACTGGCACACTTTCCTAAAAGGAGTGAATCTCTTCTCCTGAAATCTGGGCTGAATCCAGGAATGCTGTGGAGTCTATGCGAAACGTGGTAATCTGAGAGACTTGGTGGGTCACTAGCAAGAAACTATTCATGGGAAAGAAAGTTTCTCATGAATGATGCTTCTAGATTAATGAGATGTTCTAGTCTGTTCACACTGACATTTACTGATTTTCATGGAGAGGGTCTGTAGCTTAAAAATGTCCAGCCAGGTAAAGTGTGAAAATGTGTTTTCACTGTTACAGCTCATGTTTCAAAGCAGAGGAAATAATAAGCCTTGAAGTGACAAAAAGAAAGTGTCCAATCTGTTCCTCCAACTCTGTGGAACAAGCTTTAGTGACTCGATCTGAAGTTCTGCTTTGTTTAGCTGTGTTAGCAATTCACATTTGTGAAATAAAAGGGAATTTGACTGAGAGTGAGCTTGGCTATGTCGGTGTGGTTTAGTTGGCTGAAATGGACTGAGATGGGTGGGGTGGGGAGGTCAGTGAAAAAAGTTTAGGTGGGATATTTACAGTGAGAAACTTTAGATTGAAGTCTAATAACATTGCATCCATAAACCTTGCTGGGATTTTAGCAATTCAGAATGATGGTGCTGACAACCTTGCTTTTGCATCTGGCTTGGAGCTCTCCTAGTCCAAAGCATCTACTGTCTTGCACATAGGGAGGTAGTTGCAACACTGCACTGTGACCAGAGCTAGATCAGATCACGCTGCTCTTTTTGTGCAGTTGACGTCTGAACTCTATTAAAACTTAGAGGAAGGTGCCCACCACATCCAGGTGCTGTAGCAGTGCAGTATGGGCATGCTGCAAAGCCTAGGATGATGCATGCAATTTACAATTGCATTGTGGTCTGCTTTAAAGCCAACGAAACATTAATGTCTATCTTGGCTTTGTTTGTTTGTTTTCCTTTGTTTCATGCATTTCTTCTTGCATTCTCTGTTCTTTTGGCCAAAAATGGGGAGCTGGGAGGATATTTCCTGTGGTGTGGGGAGAACTATCTTCAGTCTTTCAGGTAGGAAACTTCTGAGCATTAGGCTACCTCTAGATTTTTAACTGTATCACAGTATCACCAAGGTTGGAAGAGACCTCATAGATCATCAAGTCCAACCCATTACCACAGAGCTCAAGGCCAGACCATGGCACCAAGTGCCACGTCCAATCCTGCCTTGAACAGCTCCAGGGACGGCGACTCCACCACCTCCCTGGGCAGCCCATTCCAGTAGCCAATGACTATTGGTCACCCAAACAAATGCAAAGCTTGTTAGACCAGACAGTAGAACATGGCTGGATCCCAGGTGCTGATACCCTAGAACCTGAGAGAAGGAGCAGGCATGTGAGTGTGTTGCAGAATCTGGCAGGGCCTGAGATGCTACTTGAAAAGAAAATAAAAAGAAAAATGAATCCTTCAGTGCCTTGCAGCTTGGATCAGAGTAGAAGGTAGACAGGAGAGGCTGTTCAGGTTCATGCATTTATTGCCATGAACTCAGTTTTACTTTCTGCACTGTATGCTGGTGAAAGCTGTAACTGATGGAGTGAGTTGATACCACTGGGCTGTGGCATACAGTGCAGCGTGAGGTTTATGTAGCATTTATTACCATGCTGGGGCTTCTTTTCATTGGAAAAAGGGTAAAGAGCAAGGTTCTGCTTGTAATCAGTTCTGTTTGTACTTGGGGCAAGCTCAGCAAAAGTCCTGTGTTAGGCTTCTGACTTTGAACTCATTTTACCTTTCCTGGGGCCAAGATAAATAAGTACAGGTGGAGAAGTTCACTGCAACCATGTAGAAAGTTTAGAGTCAGAAATCAGAGGATGCAGCAGTTAGTGTAAGTCATATAAGGGATGTCTTTTGTAGCTCCTGACTGAGACTGTGCTGAAAGGAATAGGAGATTATTGAAGGGGAAGTAATTCCTGCAGATGCATCAGAGACTCAACAGTGTGTACCTGGAGAGGAGAGGGGCTCCAGGTCTGGTTTGTGAGTAGTTCCAATGGGTAGAGTTGAGAAATAGACAGGAGTTGGACCTGCCTTTGTAAACAATATAAAAGGCATTACTGCCCACGAAGATGAGCATGTTGTAGAGCAGATGCATGTCAGGAGTGGACCTGCTGAACTTGCAAACATGTTTTGGCTTGTTGATAAAGCCTTGACGTAAGTCCCCACATTTACCTTCTCAGAGGAAGCTGCTGCATGGAGTAGAGTCACGGACAAGTTATCCCATGCTGGTGAGTCAATGAATATAAGAGGAACCACTATGGCCATGGCTTGTGGGTTTCCTCGGTATTTCAAGCAGCAAACTGTCTTTGAGAGCCATAACAGACAACACAATGAAGTCTTCCAGTCAATGGGCAACACCAGAGAATGTAATATCAAGGCCACTTTAATAATGAACTGCTGAGTTTTGGTGTTCACCAAGGAAACAGGAACACAAACGTATCAAAGTATAACCGTATCACAGCTGCTCAGCTGTACTTCCAGTGTGGATATTGAAGCTCCTACCAAAAGAAGCCTCACAAAATGTACAAGTCCAACAATTTTCAGGAAGTATTTTGCAATCCTCATCTATCCTCACTTGGTTGTCTACAACGCCGCCACTATTCAAGACAAGGAATGAAAAAGCAAACACAAGTCAGTTTACCAATCAAGTTAATTAAAATACCTTGTAAAATCACAAGAAACTGGTGCAGTTTAACAGATCCCACAGTTTGTGACACAGTTGCCATTATTTCTATAACACAGCTGTAAACGGATGTATTTTCTTCTCCTAGACCTTCAGACATGTCCATCCAGTACAAAGGATGATGAAACTCAGAACCCACCTATATTTCATTAATATCCCAGATGAAATTGATGGGGAGTGCCTTGATTTTCTCCATAAGAGCTTGATCAAACCTTTCACTCTGTGCCACTGTCATGGTGTTTTTCCAGTCTCCAATTGTGCCTGAGGAAAGAGTCAGCAAAGGGAAGTGAGAAGCAGAATGTGCACCTCTCTGAAGCCCACTGCAGACAGTGACTGCTAGTCTTGGGGAGCAATTCCTGGCTCAGCTTCTCCCTGTCACTGGCCTGCCAAGTGAGGCTCTGTGTGCTCTTCTGAGGACATGCTTCCAAATCTAGGTGCTGAGAATAAAACACAGCATAGACTTATGCTGGCATCTCATATAGTTTCTCAGCTCATTGTTTCTGGTGTTCTGTTGGTTGCTTTCAAATCGAGGAGGAAGTTAAAAGCAACACCTTGTTTTTCTCTCAGTATACCTCTACCTTTAATTCCTGGAGGTCTCCTACCCTGAGCATTAGGATGTCTAGCAAAGCCCAGAAGCTCAGAGATGCCATGCAGCTGGTCAAGAAGGTTTGTGCTCGCACATTTAAGATGCCTCTTGCTTGGAAAGTAATAAGCAGTAAACAAAGGGATTCTCTTGCTCCTGACTTGGTGCAACTCTTAAGTCCTTTCCTGTGCCTGACACAAAACTCCCATTACACTTCTCTTTAGGTAAATACGATGAAATCACTGATGCCATAGCAATGAAAATGCTCTTACAAATTTAATCTGCCACTAACTCGAACTCTGCCTCTGAAAACAGAGCATTCCAGCCAAGATCAGAAAGCCTGGGTTTGTCTCACACCAAGAAGTGTGGCACTGAATAGCTGATGCAGGAGACTGCTTCCACTTTACCTTTCCGGAGAAAACAGCCCTTGTGTTTAGCTACGACATCATCTGGCAGGTTCTCATAGTTTGCCCTGGGATCTTTTTTCATGTTCTCAAACGAAGCCTGTGTCACAACACTGTCCACTTCCTCTTTGCTCAGCTTCCTGCCTAGGAACTTGCAGATCTTCAGCACAGCACTTCTGAGATCCTGCAAAAATGTTACTTTGAGGAGTCTTGACGATGCAAAGAACTATCTGCATGCAGCAGAGCAATGCAGGATAGTAAAGGTCATATAACTGGGTGCAAAACTGACTGCTTCAGCTTGAGCACGGTCTCGCCTGCATTAGTTGGAACACTGGAATGCGGCGGCACTGCCTCACTGCAGCGGCGTACCCTAGGAGCTGGGGCATTCAGTGCTCTCCCCGTGCTGCAAACTCAGCCTGCATCTCCCGGCACATGCCCCAGCAGTCACCCCTGGAATTGTGCCTGGCACTATGGAGGCCCTCGACACATAGGGCGTTTTGTCAGTCCTGTTGTCCTAGCAAGGAACTCCCCCTGAGCAACCCCAGGCTCTAAAGCTGAGGGACCTGTGCCATGGCTGGGGTGCTCCAGGGCTTGCCCCCATGGAGAAGGGAGAAGCCACACATAGGGGTGAGCAGCCACCAAGCAGGAAACTTCTGGTCAGCGTTGTGAGAGCTCTTCAAGTACTTGAAAGCCTGCTTCTTCAGCACTTCTGTCCTTCAGTGGAACTGTCATTACAAGCACAACATTCCTCTTGAAGATACTGCCAAAACTCTTGCTCTGTGCTGTTTCAGCAAGGATCACACAGGGTCACAGCGTGTCAGGGGTTGGAAGGGACCCAAAGAGAGATCATTGAGTCCAACCCCCCTGACAGAGCAGGACCATACAGTCTAGCTCAGGTCACACAGGAATGCATCCAGACAGGCCTTGAAAGTCTCCAGAGAAGGAGAAAAATACTTCAGAGTGTAGATAAAGCAGTTGCTCTGTCTTTGTACCTGTAAGTAGTATTCTTTTTGGTTGGGGAAGTGTGAAGGTCATATCTGCCTGTAGGAAAGCATCCTGGTAGAGGATATAGAAATCAACCGATGAAAAATTGCCCTCTCTTCTCTTTGTACATTAGTTTACTTGTAATTGGCATTTTAAAGGCAAGTGGCCTCTGCCAGTTAGCTACATTCCCAACAAATGGGGTGCATGAGGGAAATGCCTGCAAAATGGGACAAAGAAGTGCTCTTCCCCTTCTCCTCCGAACAACTTCTTTCAGTGCACACTTACTGTCATGCCTTAGGACACTACAAATGCTTCGATTCAGGAGTGAAGGTGAGCTAAAGTACCTAAAACATCCACATAGCTGCTGTAGTAGTTGCTGGGAGNCCGTATCAATCTCTTATGTCTCCTGCACAATGCATTTCCCCCCCAAACTCATCTCTTTCCTTTCAGTATCATCTCCCCTTTTCCACCATATTTACCCTTTTCCCATGCCACTCTGCATTTTCTCTTTTTTCTCCCAAAGCATCTGGGTTCTGTTGCAGTTTTCTCCTACAGCAGGTATGACTAAATTGCCCTCCCTGTCCACTCCCCTTTCAATCTGGGTTGTGTTGCAGTCTCCTCTCACCCCAGTTATGACCAATTTGCCCTCCCTGCCCACTCCCCTTTCAATCTGGGTTCTGCTGCAGTCTCCTCCCACCCCAGGTGTCACCACTTAGCCCTCCCTGCCCACTCCCCTTTATAAGTGGCCCCAGGAGAAGCAAGCCCCAAGCTTGCCCATTGTGGGCAGAGGGATCCTCCTCAGATCATCACCGGTGAGTCCTCCGTGGTGCTTCACTGGGTGAATGGTGGAGGGGATTCAAAGGCCGGGGGGCCTGGTGTGGCCCCCCGGCTAGGTAGGGCTAGGCCTCATGATTGCTCCACCATCACTCACTGGTGCTGGGTAGGTTTCCTTGCTTAGGTTGAGTTGTTTCTTTCAGCTCACTTAGGATGACCTGGAGTACTCGGCTGAACTGGAAGCTCCTGGGTAAGTAGCATTGTGGTGTTGTAGAGAGCTTTTGCAGGTGAAACCAATCTAACATCACCAAGTCCAATCTGCAGCCCTGTAGTGCATCACTGGGTGAATAGTGGAGGGGGTCTCAAGGCAGGGGGGTTTGGGGGGCCCCGCAATTAGGTAGGCCAGAGAGTTGATCATTGCTCTAGTGTCACCCACAGGTGCTGGTTTGGCCTCCTTACTTAGGCTGAGCTCCTCTGTATTTAGCTGCTTGTTTCTGCTTGCTCTTGATTAGCTGAAGTACTTGGCTGAACTGGAAACTCATGGGTAAGTAGTATTTTGAGATGGAACTGTTTTGGTTGGCCAATCTCTCCAAGACTGTGAAGGCCAACCTTCAGCCCAACACCACTGTGTCCATTAAACCATGTCCTAAAGTGCTATGGCCACACATTGCTTGAACACGTCTAGTGATGGTGACTCCACCACCTCCCTGGGCTGCCTGTTCCAATGCCTGACTGCTCTTGTAGCAGAGAAATTGTTCCCTGTGTCCAACCTCAGCTGTCTTTAAATGTACTTGAGATAGAAAATGAGTATCTTGAATACAGTGACATGAATTGACCTCACCTTTTTCATCTCTTCATAGGTCAGGAAGAGTATATTGAAATCCTCTGCATGACTGAACCAGCCTGAAACGTGATCTATCCAAGAACTGCCAAGAACTAAGCATGGGAAATTATTAAAACAAGGCAAACAAACAAAAAAGATAAATACTATTAGCAGCCAGAAGTAAAGCCATGAAATTAGCAGTTAGTTTGGTCTTCAAAAGAGCTTCATTTAAGGAGCTTTTGGGATGCATGCTCACAGTGTGACAAATCTCTGAATTAATGTGGCAAATCCCCTTTTGCATCTAGGAGTCTGAACTAGTCCTGGTAGAAGCAGTGAACTACTTCTCTAGCTTGGCTGTACAGTGCCCATTCTTATGAGTTCAGTGCAGAAAGAGTTAAGAGATCTTCAGTCAGAACAGTTGTATTCTGAACTAGCATCCACTTCAGACAAAATAAGCAGCTTGTATTATGCTGGGGAGCAGCAATGCCAAGGCTATGCTGCTTCTCTTGCACAGCTTTCATAGAATCATAGAATCAACCAGGCTGGAAGAGATCTCCAAGATCATTCAGTCCAACCTATCACCCAGCCCTGTCCAATCAACCAGACCATGGCACTAAGTGCCTCGTCCAGGCTTTTCTTGAACACCTCTAGGGACAGCAACTCCACCACCTCCCTGAGCAGCCCATTCCAGTGGCAAATCACTCTTTCTGGGAAGAACTTCCTCCTAACATCCACCCTATACCTCCCCCAGCACAACTTGAGGCTGTGTCCCCTTGTTCTGTTGCTGGTTGCCTGGGAGAGGAGACCAACCCACCAGAAAAGTAGTGTCCAGCTCAGGCAACCTCTGCAGCTTTGAATTCAGGTGACAGCATAGTTGAGGACTCTGGTAGTTTCTATTTACTGAGATAATTACTCTCAATTTAATCTGAGGCCATAGAACAGGGTTTGGGCTCTTTAGTAAAAGAAATATCCTACCTTTGCCAGATAAAAACCTCTCCATGAAAAGGTTGAAATCTGGTATTTCCTCCAGTGAGTTCAGGTACTTGGAGAAGTGATAGTAAGAAACCATAACATCCTTAGGGTTCCTGGTAACATAAATTACCTGCAAAACAGTAAGAAGATGAATCTCAGAGATACCAAAGGGCTCCACTGTGCTTCATTTTTCCATACATGTCCCATTGAAAGTGTGCAGAAGCAGTGTGAAGATGATGCAGACATTAGGCAAATTCTGGATAAGGTAGTGCTGTCAATCTGTCTGTGGTGGCATTTCTGAAGTTACAGTCTTTCAGTGAGGGCTCCTGCTCTTGAACTGCCTTTCTGAATGGCTAAAATGATGGCTTTTGGTTCCTGCATAGTGCAAAATGATCTGATTACCTTTAGCAAAACCAAACCCATTATTTCCAAGGTATATGGAATTAGAATTCCTTTATACACTCCAGGGAAACACAAAGACATCTGACCTGACATCAGTGAAAAAGTAGTTGTGTGGTTTGACAGAGAAGACAACCTAAGCGACATACTCAAGCAGAAGCGGAAAAGATCCTTCCCCCAAGCAATAGTTTTCTTAAGTGACAACAAACTCCGTGTCCTCTGGCATGTGTGCTCTGTGGGACTCCTGGGCAAATCTTCTCATTCCTTTTTGGGCATGACTTGAATTTCAGATCTTCTGCACATGAGCTTTCTCTTCCAAACTTCACTGGTGCTATGGAGAAAATGGTGAGCGCACTGCAGTTTCCCTTTGCCCCTCTATCTGTAGAAGAAGGGAGGAGCAGCACTAGGGGTTTGCCTCTGCAGCCACAGCTCTCTGGTCAGGCTTGGGGAGCTCTGCATCAGGAACAAGGATGGTAAGGGCAGAGCTATTGGGACCACCGTAAGAAAGACTAGCAGAATTATGAGAGCCTTTGCCAGGGAGCACAGTAACACAGATTGCTCTAAAGAGGCTAAGGCAATCCTCTCTGTGCTGTTAGAAGTGCACATCCCATATACATCTTTGGGCTTTGCATATGTCCATGTCCTGTCAGTGACCCTTAGTGTAGCAGGCTGGTTACATCTGTCCCTAAGGAAATGTTTTTTCATGGGAGTCAGGCCCTGAGCTAGGGCACAGATCATCATGGAGAGTCCTATTCAGAAACTCCCAGCAATGGGCAGCAAGAAGGAACAGTTCTCAGGTTCCACCTTCACCAACTACAGCCTCCTCCTACTCAGTGTGTGGGACAGTTTTTCAGACTTTTGCTGGGAGCTGTCATTTCCAAAAGGGGAAAATCAATAAAAGATTTTGACCCTGGCAGGTCTCCCTGAGTCGCACCACTCCTTTCTCTAACTGTTCTGAGCCCAAGAGCTCTGGCAAAAGGAAACAGAGGAAATGGGCTTTAAAAGGTCCCTGATCTCCCCACACATACAAAGCAGGTGGTATTGGTAGTGAGACAGGGGGAGCTGGAAAAGGGTAGAATTTGAGCCAATTCACTGAAACAAATTGGCATAGAATCATAGAATCAACCGGGTTAGAAGAGACCTCCAAGTTCATCCAGTCCAACCTAGCACCCAGCCCTGTCCAATCAACCAGACCATGGCACTAAGTGCCTCATCCAGGCTTTGCTTCAACACCTCCAGGAATGGTGACTCCACCACCTCCCTGGGCAGCCCATTCCAATGACAAGATTTGTTTTTAGGGAACCTTAAAACATATCATCACTTACAGATGCTCTTTTGTTTCTCAGATCTCTCGGGACTAAGTAGTAAGGCAGGTGGGTGGCAAAAACACGAGGTGAAGGAAGCTTTGTGTATTCCTTAGTGCTTGACTTGTATTCCAGCCATGGGATTCTCTCCATGTTCTCAATGTTTTCGGTTCCATTACGGTGGCCTTCATGAATTATTAAGCTCAGAATGTTCTGAGTCCACACAGTTCCTGAGAATGACAGAATTGTTTAGGTTGGAAAAGACCTTTAAGATCATTGGGTGCAGCCATTTCCAAATCTACCACTAAACCACGTCCCTCAGCACCACATCTAGATGTCTTTAAAATCCCTCCAGGGATGAGGATTCCACTGCTTCCCTGGGCAACTTTTTTATTTGAACCTTGCTTAATTTTATTTGTCTTTAATTAAAGAGAGCAGATTGTGATAAAGAAGGCCTCTGCACAGCTGTAATGAGTTCCACATTGTGGGTATAAGTACAATCCCACATAGTGAAGAAAGCAAACATTGTCCTGGTGACTGTTGAGTGTGGAAGGCAAGCATGCTTTGGTTTTACCTCTGCAGAAAAGCCACGGCCACTAACTAAACCTTCAGTCCTTTCAAGCACTACGCTCAGCTTGCACACCATTTATGCCTGTCCTCACCCTCTCATGGCAACATGAATTAGTGTATCTCTGTGGGCTGTTCATCTAAAAATACCTCATACTGAGTGGATCTGGAAGAAGCCTTTTCTTCCATCACTCCTGCAAGGAGTTATGAGATATAACAAAACAATCAGATGATAACACCATGTTTCTAAAGCACAACTGAACCCCAGAAAGCAAATGTTATCCTCTGAGAGGAGGCTCTCTAAAGTCCCTTATGAATGCTGAACTCCTGGATTACAGCTCCTGGCAAGGACAGTCTCAAAAAGTCAGGGCTCTGGAGGTGGCTGACTGTGGTGTCACTATGCTTGCGTGCCAGCTAGTAATGGAGGAAGGCAAATCCTGAGTGGTTATCTCACTTGGGCAATGAGCAGAACTGATTCACTGCAGGCCCTCTGGCTTTCTCAACACTGTGCTAGCACTGATTCCTTTCACCTTTTATACTACAGGCCAGTAAAGATGGATGCTTGAGAGGATTCACATCAGTACAGGGGAGCACTGAGTTATGCCTGTAGGTTACTCTGAACATGCACAGAGAAAAGAAAGTGTCTGGAGCTGAAGCCTAATTGTCAGTATCCCATTCAGGAAGGTAACTCCTGGTTCTGGAGATGAGACTGTATGCATGTTGTAGATTTAAAGTTACTGGGCAAGAAAAAAAGAGATAGCTGTAGGATTCAGAGGAGCAACACACAGTGATTTCTTAGCTATGCTGTCATGCTCCAAAAGCAACCCAGACAGTTTTTCTGCACAGTGGCAGAGATTCACAGAAGGTTGGGAGGGTACTTAAGGCTGAGGAGGAAAGAGGATTGTGGGGCAGGGTAAAGGTGTGAATGAGTGATGACATTGTGTCCAACTTATAACTCAAAATCATCTTCCAAGTCCTTCCTGCCCCAGCTTAGCCCACCACTTTGCAACACAATGCTCCTGCTTCCAAAGGTGTGCTCATCTCTGTGCTATAAAATCTTTACCCTTTAAATGCTTTCTCATCCTCCCTCTCTGCCTTTCTTGGACAGCTCACCCTGGTGCTGCTAGAAAAAGAGTTATCACCAGCTGGCCTCTCTGTCCCTTTCACAGCCTACCTTCACCACAACCACACTTGGTGTTCCCTCCTACTCCTTTCACAGCCTACCTTCACCACAGCCACACTTGGTGTTCCCTCCTACTCCTTCTGGGTTTTGTCAAGAATGTCTCTCTGCCTCAAGTATTTCACTGAATACCCCGAGGGAATAATGAACCCCAGTAAGATGTTCAGTGGCCCTATAGAAAGGATATATGCTAATAAACCAGCAGTTTTAGCATCCAAAGGCTGCATCTTGAAGGCTGCTGAAGAAAACCAAAGGCCAATGACAGAGACTGCTCAAGAGCACAAACAGAAGAGGATATCAGAGGCACAGACTGGTAACAGAGATATCAAGAATTTTGTCATAAATCAAGTCATTAATTACTAACAACTAAAGAAATGCAGTTTTCACAAATGGCCAGACCAGGTTAAGAACATAAAGTGAGCCTGAGCATGTCAAGGCTTCAGGTTTCATTTAAGCTGCCAGTGAAGATAGGTGGTCAGTCAGCTGCATTTGCTTCAGAAGTAGGATTGAAGCATTCATCACACTAGTGTCCTGTATTGCTCCTTAGGTACTATTCAGTACCTCTTAATCCTTGAAAGGAGGACCATTGACTCACATTTGCTCTGATCTCT
This sequence comes from Tricholaema leucomelas, assembly GCA_013400475.1. NCBI lineage: Eukaryota > Metazoa > Chordata > Aves > Piciformes > Lybiidae > Tricholaema lacrymosa > Tricholaema leucomelas. Next base: position 760,295 of record WAAF01006120.1, on the reverse strand, counting down.
AGCTTGGTTGCATTTAGGATGCCATAACCCCCAGATCACCCTCCAAACGAGCCCAGAAATCATTCCTGATATCCTGCAATCATGTCCAGCACTCACACCCCAGCCCTGCTGAAACCCTCTCTGTGTTTTGTGAGGCACAGGAGATCAGTTGTGTGTAGCTTGCTCCAAGTACACCTGCAACACTAAGTTCAAGAATGAGGTAGGATGGTTTGGTCGGACAAGAGCTGGAACCTTGCATCTGGCTATTCAGGACAGGGCTACGCAGGGTAGTACCTAATACTGCACTGCACCTACTTTGAGACGAGTCTAAAACAGGTCTAAATTGAAAGCTAAAACCCCTCAATACTTCTACAGTTCGCTGGCTGCATAAAGACAGCTTTCCACCCCCTCTCCTCTAGAGACAAGTCCATTCTTACCTGATTTGGGGTAAGTAGCTATAAATACATCACTGTCATTGATTTCAAAATCCTCCAAAGAAGATACGTACTCGAGCGTGGTCTCTACGCTAAAATAAAACCCTTTGTATTTGAACAGGTAGTCTTTTGATGGTTCCATTGTTGGCCTGTTGTCCTTAGAGGTGAATAGCCTGTAATAGAATAGAATAGAATCAACCAGGTTGGAAGAGACCTCCAAGATCATCCAGTCCAACCTAGCACCCAGCCCTAGCCAGTCAACCAGACCATAGCACTAAGTGCCCCATCCAGGCTTTTCTTGAACACCTCCAGGGACAGCGACTCCACCACCTCCCTGGGCAGCCCATTCCAATGCCAATCACTCTCTCTGGCAACAACTTCCTCCTAACATCCAGCCTATACTTCCCCCAGCACAATTTGAGACTGTGTCCCCTTGTGTTGCTGGTTGTCTGGGGGAAGAGACCAACCCCCACCTGGCTACAGCCTCCCTTCAGGTAGCTGTAGACAGCAATGAGGTCACCCCTGAGCCTCCTCTTCTCCAGGCTAAACAACCCCAGCTCCCTCAGCCTCTCCTCATAGGGTTTGTGTTCCAGGACCTTCACCAGCCTTGTTGCCCTTCTCTGGACACCTTCCAGCACCTCAACATCTCTCTTGAATTGAGGAGCCCAGAACTGGACACAGTACTCAAGGTGTGGCCTGACCAGTGTTGAGTTAATAAGAAAATAGAATGCTGTATCTTTCTGGCTGGTTCTCATCTCAGAGAAACAAGCAAACACACAGAGAAAGCACCAGATGAGTGATTCCAAGGGACAGTCAGCTGCTGCCAAATTTTATCAAAATGCATTTCAGCAAAATTCTGAAAGCAAGGCACTGGGAAATTTAGGCTTGAGGTGAGGAGAAAGTTCTTCAGTGAGAGAGTCATTGGACACTGGAATGGGCTGCCCAGGGAGGTGGTGGAGTCGCCGTCCCTGGAGCTGTTCAAGGCAGGATTGGACGTGGCACTTGGTGCCATGGTCTAGCCTTGAGCTCTGTGGTAAAAGGTTGGACTTGATGATCTGTGAGGTCTCTTCCAACCTTGGTAATACTGTGAGACTGTGATAGGCAGCTGGGAACCTTTTGTGGGAACCTGACTTTTCACAGGAACCTGACTCAGGATATGTTTCTAATTAAAAAAAAATCCAACAAAACCAAAACCCACACAACCCCCCCTCAAAAAAGTATAGCAAGAGCCTTTACTCATACACAAGTCTGTGTTATGTGCATGTTAAAACTAATTTAACTGAATACAACCTGTGTGAAAATCATGTGTCAAGATTCCTCTAAGATCTGAGGGACTGCAGAGTTTTCTCTGGGATGTCAGCAGCTCTTATCAGAGCTAACTTAACCACCAAGCACTCATCCTGAATTTTGTGCCTGGAACTGTGCTCAGATTGTCTTAATACAGTTAGTACTCTCTTCTGCTTATTCTCTGTCTCCTTACTAATGTTTCTCCCATATATAATAAGCATAATTCCTGCAAACTGGGATGAGTAATCACGAACATGTATTATTTTCTGCAACACATCTGCTGGTTTCAAGAGAAAAAGACATTGATCATCACTGTTGTGGTCACTAGGGAAGAGCAAATGTCTGAGGGGCTACAGGAAGAGTAAGAAAGAGACTGAAGAGAGAGACTCTGACTTGTGTAGCTGAACCAAGTGGAGCATCCAAGATTGACAGTTGTGGTCTGTGTCTCTTCTGCTTAACAATACAGCCATGGATATCAGATTGCTTAACGTGGTGGTTTCTCCCTCCTTGCTCTGTTCATTAATGCCATTAAAGAATACAGAAATCTCAGCAGAGATTGCAAAATCAAGTTCACTCCCAGACTCGGATTTCACAAGCATTGCCTTGGGTTAAAATGGATTTGGAAAGAGAGAATGTCCTGTCTGTAATTTTACCTAAGTTTCTGTTCCCTGTATTCTCCTTGGACTGTGACCTCTTGGGCTGTTGCATTTGCCATTACTTCACTGCTGGGATACCACAATTCCTTTGATGTCAGGATACCACCATCCCTTCCCTGTCAGGACATCACCAGTACCTGTGTTTGTCTAATCAGCCAAGGATCTGAATTCACCACTACAGGCAGCCCATGGGATCAAGGCTGCTGATTCCACATGCTACTGTTATCTTCTCTCCAGTTGGTTCTTCCCTTCTCCTTTGTCTTCCCAGCCTCCAAACTCCCCATGCCAGACACTTGCTCCTCACTCACCCCTGCCCAGCCCTTCTGAACGTTCACCCAGTGCATATGTTAGGGCATTGCCCTTGGACTTGTGCAGCCCAGGACATGCCCGCAGAAAGCACCTGGGGATATCCGGTGACAAGGCTGCTCAGGCTGGCTGACAGGACAGGGAGTGGGGCAAAATGAGTGAAAAATGGTACTGATACAGCAGAAAGAGCAAGAAGTTTGTGGGAAACAGAAAGGTGACACATGCAGTGCACAGGATAGCTAAACCCTTTTGATCTTGTTCTGTCAGCACCTTGAGTTTTTATATCACTTTGAGACAATGGTTACTGCACTGCTTGTTCCTTACCGGCATATGACTGTACTGTGAAGAAACATGCCATGGTGTGAATGCCCTGCCCTCTTTGCTTGAAAGCCTACTCATCATTCATGTGACAGGAGGAAAAAACAACGCTCAGGTGTGCCTGCACCAGCCAGCTACACATCTCAGAGACACACCTCGAAAATCCGTCTCCAAATGCAGACACGAAGGTGTCCGGCAGAGTCATGTCCTAAATCCACAGCGCCCATGCACTTGTACTCTGCTTACTTAATTATCTTGCAGCTGCTAATCCAGTTTCTTTGTAGACCACCAGAGAAAAACCTCTGTGAGACCCCACTTTGCACAGCTGCCCTGAGCCAGCCCTGCTTTGAGCAGCTGTGAGGCATGGATCAGCTCCAGCCCTTAGCCGTCTGCGACTCGTTCTGGCAGTATGTGGCAAAATCATCTCTAAAGAAGGTCAATGTGCAATTATTATTCTTTTCACAGAGAGCATAATTTCACCCACAGATCTACTGTTTCATAAGCTTAGGCACACTCACCTGCTCTGCTCTCCGTTCAGTGCTGCAGAGATGCGTCCTGCCGCCTCCCCAGTGCGGTGAATGAGAGCAGATCTGAATGGGTGAGGCCTGACAGTTCCTTTTTAACTGAGGTGTGAACCTGTGGACATTGTGCTGCTTGGCTTGCGTTCAGTATTTGCTTATCTTTAACGCAGAGGTTAAGAGGCCTCACATAATTCACACACACACACACAAAAGAGGGTGAAAGCAGTTCAGAAAGATTTTCAGAATTACTGAACTGCTCATTTTGATTTCTGTGCATCCTTTCTCTTGTCTTTATTTTTTTTACAACAGCATTACTAAAAGAGATTGGAGGGGAGTAGTGAATAAAATGTTTTGCCTTTTGCTAGGTTTTGATTTTTTTTTCCTCAGTTTTCACTCAGCTTCTGCCCAAATTTGTTTTATCTTCAAGCAGCAGTTCCACTGAGTCCAGTACTCCATTGATCAGGCTCATCCATCCTAACCTCAGCCATGAGCCTGGAAGGACCTGTTTGGATTAATTGCAGATATGTCTTTATGTTATTTTTTTTTCCTTGAGGTGTAATAACTGCAATAAAATAACACCTGAGACATTTCTTACTGAAACCTGCACTCTAACACCACCACAAAGAAGAGCATTTTGTTCCCTAGTTCTGAGTTGTGGTTTATTTAGGATTAATTTTTAACTTGGATCAGCTCCCCAGGTAGTCTCCAAACTTGCGTAACTGATCAGTCAGGTTGGTCAGCATGATCTAGAAAGAGGAGTAGAGCTGTGGGCTTTTTTCACCACAGAGGAAACCTTTATGGTGAAGGGTTAAGCCTGTTCTGCTTTGCTTTCTGCTCTGATCAGGCACATCTGCGGTGTTTTGTAACTGCAGTTCATATTCCAAGTGTTCAATAATGATAATGAGAGACAACAGCTGTTGGTCTCAAAATGAGATCACACAACCACAGAAACATCCAGGTTGGAAAAGCCCCTGAGGCTGTGCTTCACCAGATGTTCCAGCCCCCGGCACATCACTCTGGAGAATCCAAAGAGTGAGGCCTAGGGTCCCACACTAGATGTGTGAGCTAGGGCAAGAAGTGATATCTTTGAGTGACTAGAAAGAGTGTTTAAAGTGGTTTGGCCTTTGGACAGGTAGTGAGTGTGGAGAGCATGTGAATCCAAAGGATATTGCAGAAATCAGCATCCTAAAGAGAGGGTTTGCCCCTGCTTGCTGGTAACACTGATTTAGGCTCTATCTGCAGTTCAGCAAACAGAGGTTTCACATGTGTTATCTTTTCCAGCAAGAACAGTCCAGTCCAATATTAATAATTAACCTTGGGATTCAAATACCTAACATACATTGTAGTTGTAGTTGCACTAAGTTCAGAGAGAGACTGGAAAAGGAAACATGTGGCTTACTGGGCAACTGCATAAACCAAATGTCCTCAGTGCTGTTAGCACTTAAAGTTTGTCTCTGTTTCCTGTGGTACTTTGCACCGATACAGTTCTGTATTTACTGACCACAGTTCCTCCAAAAGAGTTTGCTAAATTCTGAATGAAGACTCTGAGAACATCATGCCTAGGGGAGCAGCCAACAACTGGGAAACAGCTTTGTAAAAACTTTAATGATTTTTTTCCTTCTGTAATAAAAAAAGTAATAATCAGATCTACCAGGGTAAGAGGAAAGTGGAAGGAATGCTAAAAATTACAAGAACAAAATGTTGTACATTAAGTCTGGCCTTAGAAATGTGACCCAAACAGTGATAGGACAGTAAGGACACCTCTGAATTAGGCTTAAAACTCTCAGACCAAGTCTAGCCACTCTCTGCTTCTTCCTCTCCTGGACCCAAATGGTAAAGCAAGCAGACAGCAAACAGATGAGGTGCTGGTGCATGAAATAAACCTCTTCCACAGATTCTCAGCCTTTATTTCCATGCCTTCCCTTCTTCAGAAAATACTAAACACAAAATATCCTGAGCCAGCATAGTCTCTTGAAGAAAAAAACTGTGGCATCTTTTTCTTTAGGTGCAATGAGTACCTCATGAACACATCTCTTAACAGCCACCTTTGCTTTCAGATTATCTAAGTCAAAGTACATGGTTAAAGGTAAAAGAGTAATAAAGCCTTAGAATTAATCTATTCAGCTGAAAAGCACTGTATTTTGGGACACTGTGATAGCACTGGCAGCCACAGCCTCACCCACCGTCTCCCAAGTATCACATCACTGGCCTCAATCGGAGGGCAAGAGGGACAAAGAACTCAGCTTTCTCTCCAGTCCCTCTGTGGGCGTTTTTCCCTCCCATGTGATTTTACTAGAGGTTGTGTATGTGTCTGGGGTTAGAATTAAATCCCCAGAGACAATAATAATTTTGATAGAATAACCCAGCAAATAAATCAGTCTCACTCCATTTGGAAGTTAAAAAGGAAAACAAGTTTAACAATAACTTAAAAAGGGTATCAAAGGTAGGGAGGTTACAAAGGGTGTAGGGAAGGGAGGATAACAAATACAAAAAGGTATGAATACAAGCCGGGTTTGTGATGGTGGTGGCCATCCACGTGTGTGTGGAGAGATGCAGTGTCCCAAGGGAGCAGTGTCCAAAGAGCAGAGTGAGTCCCAAGGGAGCAGTGTCCAAAGAGCAGCGTGAGTCCCCAGGGAGCAGTGTCCAAAGAGCAGAGTGGGTCCCAAGAGAGCAGTCCCACGAGAGAGAGAACAGGAAGTCCCCCTGCTTTTAAGGGACAGGAAGGGGGAGTGGGCTAACCCTCACCTGGGGCTGTCCAGACCCACCCCTAAGGAGGGGTCAGGACCCCCTGAGGTCAGGTTTCAAGTTCAGGGACACTCCTCCGGGAGTGTTAACCGTATACAGTATGGTTAGATGAAAGCCGTGTGACAGTCTGTCTTGGTCTCTCTGTGACTCCATACAGGCAATAGAAAGGATAAGAATCATAGAATCAGTCAGGATTAGAAGGGACCACAAGGATCATCTAGTTCCAACACCCCTGCCATGGGCAGGGACACCCTGCCCTACATCAAGCTGGCCACAGCCTCATCCAGCCTGGCCTTAAACACCTCCAGGAATGGGGCCTCAACCACCTCCCTGGGCAACCCATTCCAGGCTCTTACCACTCTCATGCTCAACAACTTCCTCCTCACCTCGAGTCTGAACCTACCTATCTCCAGCTTTGCTCCATTCCCCCCAGTCCTATCACTCCTTGACAGCCAAAAAAGTCCCTCCCCAGCTTTCTTGTAGGCCCCCTTCAGACACTGGAAGGTCACAAGAAGGTCACCTTGCAGTCTCCTCTTCTCCAGGCTGAACAGCCCCAACTCTTTCAGTCTGTCCTCACAGCAGAGCTGCTCCAGCCCTCTGAGCATCATTGTGGCCTTTCTCTGGACACTCTTTTGATTATTCATTATATCATACATTAGATGTCATAATAGTAACAAGGCCCAAAGGACTGATCATCAATCTCTGTCTCTGACATAATTCAATCAAGAAGTTAGCAAATGAGGCTGCTCATGCACATCTGATGAAGAAGAATGAGTATAGACCCTGAGAGTAAGGCACCAAGTATGCTCTGGGGTTTGGTTACTTGTAAAAGAATCTCCAAAGTGGATGATTTGTTAGTCATCTGAAACTGTGACCTTCCAATTTTTGTGCTTGTAAATAACTGTCACAACTGTAAAAGAGGTGAGAGGAACAAATTCCAAGGTGTCCACCAATGTAGGGGCCATTGTATGTATCAGCTGTTGTAAATGTCTTCCACGGATCTGCAAGAACACGATCTAAGTAGCCGGCACTTCTCCCACGACTTTGTAAAGCCAATAGCCTTTGCCTGTCCAAGTCACACTTGTTCAGAAGGAAGAAGGAAGTTTGCCTGCACTGTCCAAGTTTATTCATGTGTGTTCATAGACACTCCTTTACTGCTGCCTTCAGTTTGCAGCTGAAAATGAGCAGCCTCTGAGACCTATACAGATGCACATACACAAAAATGGAAACAAAAGGATTAAATAAACTTAAAAAAAATTTATTGTATTTATTCATGGTAAAAAAAAAAAGAAATATTTTGTTCTTATGTTCCAATGGATTGTCTTGTAAATCCCTAAAAGAAGTGCACCCCACATTGGCCACCACTGTCTTAGACCTCGCAGCTAATGCTAACACTGACCCAAGTCAGGCATGCAGAGAAGCCAGGTAACTGAAAAGGAGCTCAGTAATAAGCTAATACCTAGTGGAACAGACTGTATCCTGAAATCACTGAACTCTCTCTCCTTTGCAAACAACTAGTTGCAGGAGAATTTGCAGAGGTGTAATAATGTATTGATCAATTCTGATAAGAAATAGAGCACTGGTCAGAGAGGCAACATAACAGAGGTGAATCATGGCCAGGCTAGTTCCATAGAAGCTCTGTCCACTTTGTACTGACAGTTAACTATAGTGCATAGTTAGCTATGGGAAGCTAAATTGTTGCTTGACAATTAAAGCAACTAAGAAAACACTGAATTTTCTAGGAAGACAAGGAGTGTAATACTTCAGTTAGAGGGGAGGGCAGAGTTTTATTGAAGGTCAAAACTCCAGGCGTTGTGCTTCTCCAGAGCCCAAGGCATTTATGCACATATAGTTTAAATCTAGATATTGTTCAGTTAGGGTCACAGTCCAGAAGTTTAATGTTCTGCATCCAGCAAATTCCAGAAAGAGGGAATAGAGGCATCACTTAAGGAATCTTCTCTGATGTCAAGACTTGAGAAGCACAGCAACGAGCCTGAAAAACGGTGGGGAGAAGGAAAAAGAGAACAGTTTAATGAATTAATATATAGCAGAGAAGAATGAAAAGCGATGAAAACCCCTCACCATGCAGCCATGGTGTATGTATGTGCAGATGAGGATTAAAGAAGAGATGCAGATTCTCCTATGTAGGTTTTTGTTTGTTTTCCTCCTTCAGCCAGAAACGATCTTCTGAAATACTTACAGCTTTCTCTTCCAGTGAGAGTACACCACCTACAGCCACGATCTGGTACTGCTTGTCCTTTAAGCTACCCACAAATTTCCGGAGTGCTTTGAGACTTGTAGCATCATTGCTTTGTTTTAGCAGTTTCTGCATTTCTTGGGAAGAACATCCGGGGTCAAACAGCAGTAAGCATAAGGTTTTATTCTTCTTCTCTTCTATTCCAATAACAGTACGACTATGACCTAATTTCAAAACCAGAATTTCAGTGTTTTAAAACCAACATAAAATGCATTCCTCGTAGCCCACTACTATTTCTTTTCAGATCAAGGAAGATGTTACTTGGAATTCAACAAAGTAGTTTTGAGAGCAAATGTAAAAGAGCTGAGATTCCAGTCACACCCAGCTCTTCCATTCAATAAAAACCCTTTAATGTTGCACAACTGAGTGAAGGAACATAAAATGCAGCTCTGAATTGCAGCAGAAAGGTAGAGAACAGAAAGAAACCAGCATACTGCAATACTGACCTTGATGCTGCAGGTAGATAGGTGGTTTGGAGGTGCACACTACCTTCGCACCACCTTCACTGTCTGCAGAATAGTAGCGCAAAACCCACTCGAATAACCGAGGGTGTGTGCCCCCAGGGCCTGTTGGTTTGTGGAAGTCAATGATTTGACACCTGTAGGACATTCAGAATGACAACAGTAACGTTTCAAGGATATTTGTTGATAAAAGATTTTTCAACTTTCAGTACTTTCCTGCTGAACCAAGAATGTTTTGTAAACACAGCAATTCCAGGCATCAAGTGGTGATACCTCCTCCCCCACCCTTTTAATAAAGGAGTAGGAGGGGACACAATTGCAAAGTAAAACAACATACACTGCCCGACACTGGAAGATTTGTCCTGTAACAAACACTCTACTCTGCTTTGGTCTAACAAGCAAAAGCTTGCAAAAGGTCAAATGTTTGGATACTTTGTGATCACATATGCTAGGGAATCCAATTAACAGTTTTCAGAATTATCTAAGAGAGCAGCTGGAACTCAGATTCTATTTGAGAAGAAACTTTTAGAGAGACTGAATTTATAAGAAATGTTTGATTTTATGCTTAATTCTTCACCAAGTCTCAGTGATTTAAGCAGTTATTCAATGTATGTAGCTGCAGAAGTAGTTACAAAGATTTATGCTGTGCTCAATCAGGCCTCTTTATAGTTTGGTTAAATTTAAAGCCACTGAGATAGCCTTGCCATCATAGCATTTGCAATTCTGACCTTTAAAGTAGAGCAGTTCATAATAACAACAAAAAGCAATACTTACTTTATCCTGAGACTGGTTAACAGTGAATAAATTTCACAAGCTCCTATCCATGCTTTGGAACCACGTAAACTGTTGTTGAAGTGAGATGCCCCATGAGGATCAAAGCCTTCTCTCCAGGCATCTTCAATCATGGACTGAATCTTTGGTATACTAGGAATTAGTGTAGCATCTGGAACAGAAGAGCTTTTGAATCGTGGTGACAGTTACTGAAATAGCCTTTTAATTAAAATCAGTCAGCTTCTTTTGTAAGAAAGCAGTTGATGATACAAAGATGCACCAAAACCCCATGAAGCTAAAACTTCAACCACACCATGTCTTGCCAGCATTCATCCCTTTGACTCCCTCAGGCTGCAAGAGTTGGGACTGTTCAACCTGCAGAATGCTCGGGAGAGACCTTATAGCAGCCTTCCAGTACATGAAGAGAGCCTACAAGAAACCTGGGAAGGGACTTTTTACATTGGCTTGTTGTGACAGAATGAAAGGGAATGGATTGCAACTTGAGGGTAGACTTAGACTGGAGTTTAGAAAGAAATTACTTTCTGTAAGGGTGGTCAGACACTGGAATATGTTGCCATGGGAGGCTGTGGATGCCCTCGCCCTGGAGGTGTTCAAGGCCAAGTTGGATGAGGCCTTGAACAACCTGTTCTAGTGGAAGGTGTCTCTCTGCCTACAGGGGGAAGGTTGTAAGATGATCATAGTATCATAGTATCATCAGGGTTGGAAGAGACCTCACAGATCATCAAGTCCAACCCTTCACCACAGAGCTCAAGGCTAGACCATGGCACCAAGTGCCACATCCAATCTTGCCTTGAACAGCTCCAGGGATGGCGATCTTTAAGGTCTCTTCCAATGTAAACCATTATATGATTCTTTCCACAGTAAACTGTAGTGGTGTAACAAGCACTTAATAAGCATCAGTGACCTAGTCAGTCTTGGTATGTAAATGAGAAGGTAAAACATCAGTGAGTAGGCTGTCATCTGAAGTACATGCAAGAAGCAGTCAGTGTGCTGTTTCATACCTCTCAAGCAGTCTCTATATAGGCTGTTTTGCAAGAGTGAGGAAAGGAGCATTTGGAAATTCCTGTAACCACAACCCCAGCCTCTGTCACCCAAAGATGAGTGGAAATGATCTACTCCTGCTGACAGCCACACGTGCCTCACATCTTTGTTTTCATTCTTATAGTACTTGCACAGTGCTTCAATGATTCCTAAAAGAAGACCAAATATAAAGTTTATAGATAAAGTGAACTACAAAAGTCTGCCAGAAAAAGATTTTTTTCCCCATTTTGGAACAAATATAGATTAAGGCAATTCATTCTGGAACTTCTAAGTGATCTTATGTTACATCTAGAATCCAAACCACAGCCTTAGTGGATACTGCACCTATTTCACTTCAATGCAAATTAGGTTCTCCCTAAAGTGTTTTTTCATTCCTGTTACAGAATGAATATTTTAAATTAAACAGCTTGGAATGCATTCTAAACTGTGATATGCACAGGAACTACGATCAGAGGGCTGGAGCACCTCTGCTATGAGGACAGGCTGAGAGAGTTGGGGCTTTTCAGCCTGGAGAAGAGAAGGCTTGGAGGAGACCTTATAGTGGCTTTCCAGTATCTGAAGGGAGCCTACAGGAAGGCTGGGGAGGGACTATTGACAAGGTCTGGTAATGTCAGGACGAGGGGGAATAGGTTTAAACTGGAGGAGGGGAGATTTAGACTGGATGTTAGGAGGAAGTTCTTTACAGTGAGGGTGGTAAGACACTGGAATGGGTTGCCCAGGGAGGCTGTGGATGCTTCCTCCCTGGAGGCGTTTAAGGCCAGGCTGGATGAGGCCTTGAGCAACCTACTCTAGTGGGAGGTGTCCCTGCCTACGGCAGGGGCTTGGAGCTGGATGATCCTTGAGGTCCCTTCCAACCTAAACCATTCTATGATTCTATGATTCTATTACAATGAAACAGGAAAAGCAACAGCACCAGTAAAGCACCTCTCCCAAGCAGCAGAAGAGCTGTATGGCAATACAACCTAGGTCTAAATATTATGGTCTTAGTTGCATGTTATCTCAGCATTTTTACCTGAGGTCTTTGTTTTCCCATCATCTATACCAAAAGCCAAACATTCCATCATGTCAGCTTTTCTCTTGTGATATTCAAAAGGCTGCATCCTTCCTCTATTAACTTCTCTTTCCATATTCTTCAGGAATTGCTGCTTGTAGCCTCCAGAATTATCCAAGCCATACTGTTTCTGTTAGGGATGGAATCTGCATGATTTAAATAACTACTTTTTTTTTTTTTTTTAAGCCACATTTAGTGATTTTGAGAAGCTACATGGACAAATGGTAACTTGGAAAAATAGTGAAATATGAGACACAAAAACTCCAAACGTATGAGATTTTAGAGCTGATGGCTCAGCAGGAGTGTGGAATGCCAGTCCTGGAAGAACAGGCACATCACTGCTGCACAGCCAGCATTTGCACTACACCTCACAGGAAGTAGTGAGAGTGGGAAAGGAGCTATCAGGGCTGTCAGGAGGGATGCAGAAGGCAGCAGGATCCAGCAGAGGAGTACTCATTGGAGCAGGAGGTGGTGATGAAGATAGCCAAGATGCTCAGGGCCACAGGCGCTCTTCCAGGGAATGTTGCAAGGCAGAACACTAGGGTGGAGTACAGCATTAGATGCAAGGCCTGGGGGGACAGTGACAGCCCTAGCCTGAGCCAGCGCCACTCAAACTAGTAAAGCCAAGAAGCTCAAGGCAGCACCCATGCCAGGACAGGGGTTTCTGAGAACATTTGTTTGTCTGCAACCCACTCCTGCACCAACAGCCTGTTTGACTTGGTGTCATTCCAAGTCATTCCATTTCCAAGATACTCTGCTTCTAATGGTACAACTGTTCAACATTTTACCATTTAAAACTGCTACTGCACCTGCAGCTTTTGAAATTCTTCCTTCTCTCGCTTCTCCTCTTCTGACCTCTGCCACTTATCTTCTTCACTCTGGAGCCGTTGAGCCAGTTCTAGATCTTCCATGTTCTCACCTATCCAGAAATTACATTTCAAAGAGGACTTGAGGAGGAGGTTGACAATACTTTCAATTTTTAAAGATCCTTTTCTGAACAGACATACATAAACACAACCAGGCATTATTCTTAGGAAAGGCACTCCACATGCTTTTGTGCTACTAGGAACACACTCTAGAAAGGACTGCCTGCATTCAAGCTACAAGCATGCTTGACTTGGACAAAGTTATGCAGCTACAGAAGCAATTACTTAGCAGATAAGTTCCACTTCCTTAAATACCACAAACTTATTAGCTTCTAGGACCACTGCCAGCATTCTCATGACGAAGTGACAAAAATAAATTTGGGATCAGAGAACTGGATAGAGAATCTTTATGGTTTTTATCAGCTGTGCTAACAAAATTAATTTTGATTCCCTTATCAGTATGACTAATGAACCAGCACAAGCATTTGGAGAGAAGAATTGAGCAAAATATTGAAGTTTTCACCTCACTGCACTGGAATGTGCCACTCAATTCCACGTATATCAACCTCTATAGAGATAAAAAAAAATAGTATGGTTTTCTATTGCTCCAAGTTTTTGTTTAGGCTGACATACAGTGCATTTACTTAACAAGCATTTACTTAACAAGCATGCATATGCAAGTATTTTTTAGCATGGGTAATTAAACAGTGCACTTCTGCAAATGGTAGCACTTACTATTTACTATGTTAACTTCATTATGCATGTGTCAAATTCTCTTTTTAAATAAGGAAGTATCCAGTTTAAATTTTAACAAGCCTGGTGGATCCTTTCACATACCTTCTGAAATGTTATGTTCCTCTAAATGTAATTCCACGTGTTCTTCAAGGATCTGAATGTTTGTACAGGTAAGGCTGCACATTGGACATTCATACAGCTGGTCACCATTTCCTGTGTATGAAAGAGAAATGTAGTTTCTTCATGAATGCAATTCCTGAGTTTGGTGAGAAGCGCTTCTCTAACTCATATAGGCCTCAGGATCATAGAATGATAGAATGGTTTAGGTTGGAAGAGACCTCAAAGATCATCCAGTTCCAAACCCACACCATAGGCAGGAACACCCCCCACTAGAACAGGTTGCTCAAGGCCTCATCCAACCTGGCCTTGAACACCTCCAGGAAGGGAAAAGCCACAACCTCCATGGGCAACCTGTGCCAGTGTCTCACCACCCTCACTGGAAAGAACCCTTCCCTAAAATCTAGTTTGAATCTCCCCTCATCCTGTCATTACAAGATAATCCCTCCCCAGCCTTCCTGTCAGCCCCTTTCAGATACTGGAAGGCCACTCTAAGGTCTCCTCAAAGCTTTCTCTTCTCCAGACTGAAGAGCCCCAACTCTCATAGCCTGTCCTCATAGCAGAGCTGCTGCAGCCCTCTGAGCATCTTGGTGGCCTCTTCTGGACTGGCTCAAACAGTTCCATGTCCTTCTTGTGTTGGGGACTCCAGAACTGCACACAGTACTCCAGGTGGGGTCTCAGGAGAGTAGAGTAAAGGGGGAGAATCCCCTTCTTTGCCCTGCTGGCCACACTTCATATACCAATATACAGTAACAAATTTTCCATTGCCATTGAAACTCCCCTGTATAAGACAGCAAATTCTGAACAGCTATCACTCTCTGAACCATTAAAAAGACTGTATCTAAATATCTGACAATTTAAAGTTATATTTTCCTTCTGAATCAAGTGTTGCTTGAGATTCTGCTCTCCCTTTAATTCCAGTCTGTGTGTTCCTGAATTCAGCTCCTGAATCCAGTTCCCATCTGCCACTAAGCCCACCCTGAGAATTTCCCAGTTGCCTGCCACAGCATCATTGGTGACAGTGATGTAATTGCCATCAGGGGCACTAGGCTTGATACTGGGTTTGTGTATACAAAATATTTATTTGTATACCTTTCATTTTATTGCTACTTCATTAAAGCTGTTTCAGTTTTCCATCTTGTAAGCCTCTCTCCCTTACTCCCTTTCCCTTTCACTTCCTCTTTGGGAAGGGAGAAAGGTTAACGGAGAGCATCTGTCAGTGTCTGGTGGCCAGCCGAGCCCCAACCCTTGACACCAGCCTTTACTAAATATCTGATATATCTATCAGCAACTTTGGACACTTAGAAAACAGAGTATTCAAAAAAAAGACCTCTTTTCCTCAATTCATGTTATTCCCCCAAATATCCTTGTGGTCTCCAAATCAACATTTCATACTTCAGAGTACCTCAGTGCTGGATCTTTCCCAAGTCTCTACTTCAAATCGAAAATTACTTTTCCTTGATGTATACTGCAGCTATGGGATCCTGTCAGAGACCAGACCTCAACAGGCAAACCCCAAATCTGTCACCAAACCTCTGCCAAACAAGTGGCAGCCACCTCCCTACCGCACAAGAGCGCCACGATTCGCTTTTATGGGGAGAGATGGTGTGCTCGGGGCACGCAAAACTCTGCAGGCTGGCTGGCCTTGGTGTTTCGAGTTCTGCTCTAATGCCGATTCTGCCAACTGCCGTCCCCATCGTCCTCATTCGCTGTCCCTGCCTAAGTGACCTCCCTCCACTGCCTTGATCCGCTGCCCCTCGGTCGCATCCACGTGCGGTCCTGGAGCTCTCCAACACAGCGTGCTGAGACCTCGGCACACTGGCAAACGACAGCAGGACTGCCCCCCGCCCTCCTAGGGCCAGTCCAAACCCCCGCGGAGCTCAGGCTACCCTCGCCGCCGCTAACCTGTGCCCGAGGCTCCCAGCAGGTGCCCGTGCCGCGCCCTGACGTGCGCTTCCAACTCCCGCCCCGCCGCCTCCCCACAGAAGGGGCACTCGGACAGCCCCTCGGCGAGATCTGACCAGGTACCGTCCGGCGGTCCCGGATGGGTCGTCTCGATGTGCCGGTGGAGCTCGTCACAGCCCGATGACACGGCGCTGCAGAGCGGGCAGCGGTGCTGACGGCCCAGGGGTGTGCGCCTCCCGTTCCGTCGCGCCGCCGGCTCTGAGGACAGCGCCTGCCCGCAGGCGTCACATTGCAGCATCACACCACTGGTCGCCGCCGCCAGCTCTCCCTAAGCAGTGAAACTGTCCCGCGCCCGCTCAGCGGCGGCAACCCCTCGCTACGCCCCGCTACGGGCAGTCCCGTCCCGCTCGTCCCGTCCCGCCCTACTCTGCCCCGCTGCCTGCCGGGACGCGTCGATTCCTCGCGTGCCTGCGCGCGCACGGAGCGGAGAGGCACCACCCTCCCGGCCGGGGCGGCGCGCGGGGGGCCGGTGTCCGCCATCTTGAATTGCCATCGGTTGCCGGCGCCGTGCTCCGCAACGGGGTGGAGATTTCTCGCTTGGAGGGCGGCGGGCGCTGCGCGTCTCCGCTTCGATGGGTAAGAGCGGGAGAGTGCTCATCCGGCTGGCAGAGGCAGAGGCGGTTGAGGTCTTCTCGGGGGTGTGGTGGCGTGTTTCACCTCTTGCTTGCGCGGTTCCCCCGCGCAGGCCGGTCTTCTGCTTGCTTGAGGGCGGCTGGCAGCAGCGGGGCGTTGCCGCGCACGGCAGCTCGATCTCCGCCAGGCAGAGCGGTGGGTGCTGGATCGGGGTCTATCTGCTGTTCGCCGCCGCTTTCTCAGTCAGAGGGAGAGCTGCTGTCTTCCCGCTGCTCAGCCCAGCGCTGGTGGAGGGGCTTGCTTTGCCACCCGCTCCTGGAGGGACGTGAGTGAAGAGCTTTCCTGCTTGCTCTCTGTGGGTGTCCTCTTGGCCGAGCAGCCCGGCAAGGGCACTGGCGATCTGATCCGGCACTGTTGAAGCCTGCGGACAGTGTCTGGCCTCCCCCCGGCGCTGCCAGTCGGAGTGCGGGAGGTGGTATAACGAAGGGAGCCTTATTTAGATAAGAAATAAATGTGACGATCAGTAGATCTTAGTCTAGGCACAACAAGTGGGCTAGACGCAGAATGTGCTGGGTGCTGTGTAGTGGAGCAGAAGTGCAGAGTTAACTGGTTGTTAAGTTGCAAAGCCTGTATAGATCTGGGACTGCCAGTCTGCTTGCCTTCGTGATGCCCATACCAAAGCCCGTGTGGGAGGAACGAAGCCGTACATTGCTAGGCTTCTCTTTTTGAAAACAGTTTTGATGAGAACGTCCTCCTAGTTGAGTTTCTGTAAGTCTTTGTAGAGCTGGCAAGGTAAACAGAGTTACTTTGCATTCCATTTTCTCTTCAGCGCATCGTTACTTGGCCTGACAGTTTTATTGGCACAACTAAATTATCAAGGCTTGAATGATTAAGGAAGTGATGATGTTCTGGGGCTAGGTAATCCAGTAGCTTTATTGGAAAAAATGATCTCCTTAAATTGTACCTGAGAAGTTACGTGATGGTTAGCAGGAAAACTGCTTTACAGTGTCACACTTAGCATCATGGTCCAGAGACGGCAGTGGGTTACTGGGGTTCTTGTGAGGCAAATGCGTTTGGGTGTAACAGGCTGCTGAGTCCTCAGAGTGTCTCCTTGATGTCAGCCTGAGTCTGTGGAGAGTCTTCCTCCCCTAGTTTGAGTTTATTGCTCAGAAGTCCTTGGTACTGCTGGTGAAAACAAATATCCCCAGCATGGAAGTCGACAGAGAATTGTACATAGCCCACGAGCTGTAGTTCAGATGTTTTCTTGTTATGGAGGAGTTCCAGAGAAGTGAGAGTTTGTGTAAACTTTTCACAGCTATTTCTCAGATGAAAGCTACCTTGATCTGAGAAGCTTAGCTTTCTAGACTACCACCATGCTATTAACAACCTTTTAAAGTTAGTTTGATGCCTTTTGTGACATAATTGAGTTTTATCACTTTCATGTTTACACAACTGAGGTGCCAGAAAGGACAGTCAGATTCTACTCCTCTAATCCTTCAAAAGAGCTGTTAATTAGACTGGGTTAATCGTTTTGTTTAAAATGGAAAAGAGTATGCCTGGATGGCTGCTGCTGACCCTTGATTTGCTCTTCTACAGGCAGCCTAGGAGGAAATGCAGCATAACCTTAGATCATGTGTTATGTTTGCAAGATAGGCTTAAAAAATAATTAAGTAATGCAGTAATTGCTGCAGATTTTCTTCTGGGGTTTATTCTTACTTTTTAATACATTTAATGCTTCCTTTATGAGAGGAGCAGAGCAATCAAATTCCTGTACTTGCTGACTGAAAATTTAGCAACGTAATATCTTTGCTTTTAGTTTTTCAGTTTGCGCATTGGACTCACTGTTTACTTTGCAGTAGCTTTTCCCCTTTAATGAATTCTCTGATTCCCGAGATGAAGTGCAGTTTAATTTGCAGTTTAGAAATGCCTATCCAGACAAAGATTTTTGTGTGATTTCCAACTTAGAGATTTTTTTGTTGATGAACTAGATATTGGAAGAAGCTACAGGAATACATAGCTGCTGCTGTAGATACTTGTGTAGTTCAAGACATGATGAGTTTGCCTTGCAAGGTTTGACCTTCTGAAGTAACTTTTAATTTGTTTTTAATAGACAACATGGCAAGCCCAGGTAAAGATAACTTCAGAATGAAAAGCTACAAGAATAATGCACTTAATCCTCAAGAAATGCGCAGACGAAGAGAGGAGGAAGGCATCCAGCTTCGGAAACAGAAGAGAGAAGAACAGGTAAGTATTTCAGTGAGCCACTGAGTGTTTGTGAAGCTATTCACTGTATGTGATAGAACTTGAGCAGACTCCTCCTGTGAAGCAGAACCCAGAGCACCAGGTTGAATGTCTGTTCCCTGTATAGTTTTGGGAAGCACCAGGCACCTCTTAATAGGATCATAAAAAAGTGAACAGAAGCCCTCTTAAATCATTAGGGCATGCAGAGTCAAAACTTATCTTGAGTTTAATCCTTAGTCTAGGTTTAAACATATAGGACTGGACTGAAAGGATGCTCTTATTTCCAGTAAGGATTAGAAACCTTGCATAGTCTTCCAGAATTTGGGCCAAAGTTTTACTGTTAAAAGGGAGAGATTTTTTTAAGCCATACTTTGAATTGCCAGGGAGCTTTTCTGCTCCTTGTAAAGTGGCTACCAAGTAGTGATTCCTGAACTGTTGTATCTAACTCTTCAGTTGTCCTCATTGGATTTTTAGTGACGGGAGTACACGGAGCATTGCATAATTTCATCATCTGAGGTAGTTCCTTTTCCCAAAATGTTTACTAATTTCTTGCCATGAAAGTAAGGAATGTAGTTTATTTTGTGCTTGGTCTAAAGTGGCTGAATTTGTCTCCCACAACCTAGAGAGTGTCCCAGGCACTGATCTACAGTCTTCTTTGAGGTGGGAATGCTTACCCTTCTCCTGAGAAAGTGGTGCTACTGCATGGAAAAAGACTTTAAATTAGGTGGGCCAGAGAGGTAAGAGTAAGAAGTAGCGTGATACTGGGGCATTTACCTGTGAGTAGGCAACTGCTTGGCAGTTCCTGCTGAACCTTTTATTTGTGTATTTTGTAGAAAACACTGCCTTGAAAAACTGGAAAATGATGGGTGTTTTCTCTCCCATGTTGACTGTTGTAACCATGAGAATACTGTTATGCTGTCCTTAGTCTTAATTTGTTGGACTGGTGTTTTTCTGCCCTTCTTGGACTGGAGAGAACCACTTTGTGCAGGGAGATGAGTGCAGTGGCAACCGGTGGATAGAGCATGATCCTGAACAGTAGCAGTTTATACATACCAACCAGGAGCTTCTGTGTCCTTGTTGAGTGCTAAGGAGAATGGCTAGTCTTCCAAAAGTGGAATGTTGTTTCTTCTTCCATTGTGGGTTTAAATGGAATGGAACCTTGTTTGCATCCAAGATTCTGCAGCATTGTTTTGTGTCCAGGACTGTGCCTGGTCCAGAAACGAGTTGAACAAGGGATAGAATGCCTTGGTTTATGTTCCTGTTTGAAATATGGCTAGAGGTAAACATGGAGTTGGTTCTGCAGTTTTTGGGCACGTACAGTAGCAGGAATCTAGATGTTTGTGGGCATGTAGAGGACAAAACCTTCAGGACTTAGTTGGAAGTTTTATTAAAATGCTTACTGATACAATCATAGTCAGTGAGCTGAAATTCTAACATGGATTTTTACAGGTAGCAGCATAATATTATTAGAATTAATGACACTAGTTTCAAGTGCAGAACTGGATGAAAGATTAAAATGCAGGTTTGGTTTCTAGAAGAAAGCAGGCTAATATCAACAGTTTGCTTGTATGCCAGAAAATGAGGTGGCAGCCATTAAACATGGCTTATTAAACACCAAAGTGCAGGTGTGTATCTGGATTGTAGGAAGTGCATGAAGCAAATTGTAAAGTCATTTTTTGAATGCTTAATGGTACATAATTTGAAAGTTGACCTTAAGGCTATGTTGTTTTTCCTTCAACTATATTAAAATAACATTTCTGTTGTAATCTTTCTGCAACTGTATATGAAATGCAAGTGCTGTTTAATTGTCATGTAGAGAAACCACACAGCTCTTAGTCCATCTCAGGACAGGAATGCAGTGTGCTGAAACGCATCTGTCTGTGTTGATGATTTTAGCCTATACATGAAAAAAAAGGAGAAAGTAGCTCATAGAACACTGCTTCCTGCTTAAAAATTAGTGCCAATTGTGAAGGATACAAGACTGAAAGCAAACAAATCTTTATCTTTTTCGCAAGTGTTGAAAACTTTATGGATATTTACTAATTAAAAAGAATTTCAGTTTTTAAATGTCTCTCTGAAGTGTTGCAGTGTAGTTGATCAAGATACAGGTATAGCAGTGTTGTTCTCCTTTATGTTACTTAAATTTTCATGTAGAATTCCATTTTCATGGATGACTAGGAAGGTGAGTAGTTGAAATTCCAATACTTCAGTACTGGTGAAACAATCAGTACCCACTTGGTGGTAAGTTCTAGTGTCTCTTCTTTTCAGCTGTTTAAACGCCGAAACGTTTCTCTGCCAGGCAATGAAGAATCTATGATAGAAAGTCCAATTCAGGATCCTGATGTCAGCTCTACCGTACCTATTCCAGAGGTAATTATTTCAGAGTATGTTCAGAATCTCATCTGTTAATGTGCATAGTACTAGACATGAGGAATTCTCCTTTCCTTTTCAGGAAGAAGTTATTACATTAGACATGGTGCAGATGATTTTTTCGGATGATCCTGATCAGCAACTCACAGCAACCCAAAAATTCAGAAAATTGCTATCTAAAGGTACATAAATGTTGCCTGATGATTTTTATTTGCTCGTTCATTTTGGGGTTGTTACTACAACTTTGTCAGACATTCAGTTAAACTTTAGTTTTGTTTAGTTTAAAATACAGCTTGCTGAAACTTCTAGTTGTGTTTATAGAGAAACCGTGCCAAATCTCTTCCGACCTAGTGGCTAAATACAGAAAGCTTCATTATTCTAATGTTAAGTCTTTCAGACAAAGTAACAAAGGCAAGGATATTTTGATTGAGATGTCCAGGGCAGTAGCTAGCTGCACAAAAACATTACTTAGAGTACTTGTTGTGGTGATTAAATTTCTGATTCTCATTCTGTAATTGAGGGGCGAAAAATGACATGGTTGCCGAAGAGCAGCTCTGGGTTGTTTTTGTTGGGACTGTAAGACATGAAGTCTTAAATGGGTGCCAGCATGATAGGTAAAGGTATGCTTGGGTCATTTAAAATAGTATTTAATTGTGATTGCACTTCCACTGATCTGAGCTGCTCTTGAGGGGACAGTGTTTTGTAGTACGTCACTAAAATGTCAGCAACTCGTAGATGTGTTCCTGTTATTTTACATAAGTGGGTGTTTTCTGAATGGTAGCACTTCATGGAGATAATCCTGCAGTTTTCTGAAGTCAAAAGCTGAGCTTTTTCAAGATGGAAATGATTGAATGCTAAAATTTCTGATAAGAGCAGAGAATCGTACTCATGTTTTATGTCATACTGAGGAAGTAATTTATTTGGTCTTAGTCATTAGACTTATACAAATGTGTTTATTTTGATTCCCTAGAGCCTAATCCACCTATAGATGAAGTCATACAAAAACCAGGAGTAGTACAGAGATTTGTGAAATTTCTAGAGAGGAGCGAGAACTACACTCTGCAAGTGAGTTTGGTTGATACTGATTGGGAGTTCAGAATGGGACAAGAAGCCCCCAAAAAGAGCTTTGGAATGTGTACAGGGTTGTTTGTTGTTGTTAATTAATACATTTACTTCTTTTTAACCACCAAAGTTGTGCATTTAAGTTGTCTAAAATATCAGTTGTTCCCATTGTAACTGTGACTTAGCTTTTACGAATTTCATAGTAGTCATAGAATCATAGAATAGAATCATAGAATGGTTTAGGTTGGAAGGGACCTCAGGGATCATCCAGCTCCAACTCCCTGCCATAGGCAGGGACACCTCCCACTAGAGCAGGTTGCTCAAGGCCTCATCCAGCCTGGCCTTAAACGCCTCCAGGGAGGAAGTATCCACAACCTCCCTGGGCAACCTGTGCCAGTGTCTTACCACCCTCACTGTAAAGAACTTCCTCCTATCACCCAGTCTAAGTCTCCCCTCTTCCAGTTTAAACCCATTCCCCCTCGTTCTGACATTACTAGACCTTGTAAATAGTCCCTCCCCAGCCTTCCTGTAGGCTCCCTTCAGATACTGGAAAGCCAGTATAAGGTCTCCTCGAAGCCTTCTCTTCTCCAGGCTGAAGAGCCCCAACTCTCTCAGCCTGTCCTCATAGCAGAGGTGCTGCAGCCCTCTGATCATCTTTGTGGCTCTCCTCTGGACCCGCTCCAGCAGTTCCATGTCCTTCCTGTGCTGGGGGCTCCAGAACTGCACACAGTACTCCAGGTGGGGTCTGACGAGAGCAGAGTAAAGGGGGAGAATCACCTCCCTTGCCCTGCTGGCCACACTTCTCTTGATGCAGCCCAGCACAGAGTTGCTGTCTGGGCTGCATGTGCACACTGCTGGCTCATGTTGAGCTTTTCGTCAACCCAGACCCCCAGGTCCTTCTCCTCAGGGCTGCTCTCAGCCATTCACCACCCAGCCTGTATCTGTGCCTGGGATTGCGCCGACCCAGGTGCAGGACCTTACACTTGGCCTTGTAGTCTTTAGGGTTAGGATTATGTATTCAGTTGATCAACTACTTGGATGTTAAAAGCAAACTGTGTTCAAGAGGGTTTCCAGAGTACTGTATTAAATTCACCAGCACTGATGTGTGAGCAGAATCAGTTTTGTTTTGTTGAGTATATTGTGGTACTTTTCAGTTGACATTTTAACAATAGGAGTAACTAGATCTCTCTGCTTGTGGTAGCCCATGGAATGGCACTCAGGCCTTGTGTGCATCCATGCTAGAAAAATAAAACAATACAAACAGAAGAGATTTACACAACTTAACAAAGATGTAAATCTTCCTTACAGCTAGTGCTGCAAGACAAAAACCAAAAAATAATTTGGGTACCTAAGGTTCTTCTTAAATGGAGATTTTGTCACTGTCACTCACTTTACAGATACTGTGCTTTCTACACAAAGATAATTGCATTTCAGTGGAAAGGAAAAAAACGTTGGAGAGTTAACCTCTGTACCTCTTGCATCAACTTGTTCTTCATTAATACTGTGGGGTTTAATGTGGTCATCTTTGTGTTTCTCAACAGTTTGAAGCAGCTTGGGCTTTGACAAACATAGCATCTGGAACTTTTCTACATACCAAAGTTGTGATTGAAACTGGAGCTGTACCAATTTTTATTAAGTTGCTTAGTTCAGAACATGAAGATGTACAGGAGCAGGTAACTGTTTCCTTGAGGTGTTTTCTAACTATGCAAAAATGCTTTATTAATGTTGGGTTTGGGTTTTGTGTGGTCAGAGAGGTTTTGAGCTTTATTTGCCTGTTGATCTGGCCTCAGGAAAAATAAAAGTCTACCCTCAGTGTAGTTTTTTTCTTTCCCTCATTTTGTTTCTTCTGATTCTTTGAGGTTTCTGTCAACTTACCTTTGTTTTGGTTTATGTTAGGCCTGTTGAGTAATTTGAAGAGAGCATCTCATTTCTGTTGCACATTTACGGAGAGACAGGATATAAAATACCGTGGTAGAAATAACAAAGTAGGAAACAATATGGACTTTTTTTTTTCCCTCCCAAGTTATATTGTGGCTTTGTTTCTTAGTCGTTTGCTTTTCCACCTTAATATGTTATAGTCTTTATTAACATTTTCCTGAACTTCTTTTTTTTGTTGTTTTGTTTTAAGGGGTTTGTTTAAGAGAGGCTGCAATTCACTCACTTTTATTTAGCACATTATGAAGTTCATAGAGTGGCAGTTCATGATTTAACTTCTTATTTCTCATATGTTGTTTACAACTTGGAGCCTTTTTTTTTTGACCCTGTTACACATAGTGAGCAAATGTAACTATTGAAAAGAATGGGTGCATCTTTTTTGTTGGAAAGCACATGAATAGACGTGTCTTTACAGCAGGTGACTTCAGGTGTAGGTAGGTGGTTTTATGTGGCAGAAATTAGTACTCTGAAATGTTGTATTTGGAATTATACTGCTTTTTAAAAATCCAGTTATACTTGCTGAAAAATTGTGTGGATCTGTAAAAGCTGCTTTGCAAGCATGTGTAAATTCACTGAGATGCTTTGATTTTTAAGGCAGTATGGGCTCTTGGTAACATTGCTGGCGACAATGCAGAGTGCAGAGACTTCGTTTTAAACTGTGGAATATTACCACCCCTCTTGGAGTAAGTATTGGAATTAATACTCTAACTATAGTGTGCAAGTGTAGGTAACTCTAAACTTAAAATTTATTTGAGAACAATATCTTTTTGCTAAATTAAGAATGTTTCTTTATTGTATTGCTCTGAGCTTAACATTTAGGAATACCTAAACTTCATGCATATCTTTTGATTAGTCTGTAACTGGAAGCGTTCCAGTGTTTGCAAAAGGAAAGAATTGTTGCTGCACAGGTATAGCATTTCTTTGCTATATTCCACCAGATGATCTCTTTTTGCTAGGAGTAACATTCCAGCATTTACCTTACACGTTATTGTAAATATCTTCATCACGGGAAAAATTACACAGCACAGAATGTTTTCCATTGTTTAACATAATGCTTTAAACCACTGGTAAAATAGATCAGTATAATAGAGGAGAATGTGATTGCCTTCCTCAAGGATTTAAAGGGATAACAGTTTCAGGTATTTTGGTACATATCTGAAAGTGAACCTGATTTTTCAGGTGTTGAATCTTTTTAAATTCTATTAAATAAAATCAAAAGTGTTGATTTTTTTAGCATTTTTACTTTCTAATGTTTTATGGATCTATTTTTGTTATTAATATGAATTGCATTCTTTGAATGAAAATATTCAAGTTAAATCAAGGGAAGGTTGCAGCTCCTAGCCTGCTCAGAAAATGTTAGTTAAATGATTTTTCTGTGGGCAATGCTTTACTTTATATGCATAAACTTGATTTGGGAGTGAGATGTTCACTCTATTCAGATTCACTTGATTCTAAGAAAATATTTGCAGCATGTAAGCTATAAAGAGAAATAAACTGAAACTATTGCTCAGTAACAGGATTTCTTTTCTTGGTTTGAGGTACAGTTGGTAATAGATATAAAAAGACTTCTCAGTAAGAAATTGTTTGATTAAAAACAAAAAATCTCTCTTTGACAGACTGTTAACAAATTCAAATCGTCTTACAACAACTAGAAATGCAGTCTGGGCTCTCTCAAATCTCTGTAGAGGAAAGAACCCACCTCCGGACTTCAGTAAGGTACAACAAAGTATTCATTTTGAGAAGCCAGAGAACTGAAGCTGCCTTGGTTTTGTAATGTTTTAACATACTGAATCTTTGAATCTGGAGATAGACTAGTTTTTATCTTTTTAATGTGATCACAGAGTCTTGGGCTTCTGTTGCATAGACAAAAAATCATCTGCTTTGACACTCATCAGTAATAAAACTTCAAATTGTAGTTAGCCAAAGGCAAATCTCCATTTACTGGTACGAAATGATGCCTAAATAATGTATTAAGCACTAAACCCCTTGGGGTTGGATTTTCTCCAGATGTGTTCTAGAGGATGTGAGTTATGAATGAAGCTTTCTAAATTTTCTTGTGTATTTTATGATTTTGAGTTCTAAGAGAACATAAAATGTCCAGTCTGTACAGGTGGATTCTACCCGTTTCCAAGTAGTGTTAAGATGGTTTAGTTGGTTTGGCTTTGCCTGTGTGGAACTTTTAGGATATGAAGGCCAGAAACTGCAGTTGCAGTGAAGACTGAAGTCTGCTGTTGCTTGCTTGATTTGGTTTGGTGACCATTGACTTGTCTGTGAATTACTCCGAGTTTGTTATTGGCCAAGCAGTTGTAAGTTGGATATTACAAATAATCTCCAGTACTCCTACAAAGACAGCAACATAAAAAATACTGTTACTTTGAAATTCTGTTCCTGAGCTGTTCAGGAAACCATCAGTAATGCCTGATGATCTGCTTATCTGTAAAAGCAGATGTTTTTTGTTTAAGATGAACACTTTCTACCTAATTATATTACTTAATTAGTTATTTTGTTACCTAGTACAGGTTACATACCTTAATATCTCTAAAGATTAAACAGGCTGTAAATCAGATTTTATCCAATTTGCCAGTTTGAATTTGGTATCTAGCTTAATCAGGGAGTGTTCCACCTAAGTCCTGATTCATTGGTGAACTTGTGTGCTTTGGTAATAAATAGTTTGTCATCTTCACACCTTTGCAGAATGTTTTCTGAAACCTGAAAAATACAAATCAGCTGATTCCATGCAATATCTTCCTTTAATCTAGGTTGCTCCTTGCCTAAATGTTTTATCAAGACTGTTGTTTAGCAGTGACCCAGATGTATTAGCAGATGCCTGCTGGGCCCTATCTTACCTTTCAGACGGTCCCAATGATAAAATTCAAGCTGTGATTGACTCTGGAGTGTGTCGAAGATTGGTAGAGCTGCTTATGTAAGTCTTTTCACCAAAGAAATGTCTCACATGACTGTTAAATTTCCTGAATTCCAATTGAATTGTTTTTCTCCTTTGGAGTTTGAATTTATATTTTGAGAAGTGATGAACACTAATTCAGTCTGAAACCTTCAACATTGCTTGCTGCATTGCTTGGCTCCTGTGATTTTTGCTGACATTAACAGTGAAGAAAGTTTTTCCAAAGTATTCCTTTATATGCCTTAACATTGAATATTGGATTTCATTTACGTGGAGGAATAGAAAGGTGGAGGTAGAAGACTTAGAACTGTAAATTAGCATCTCACCTTTTTTTTTTTTTTTTTTTTTTTAATTTCACCATTGCATTTTGTTTTCTTACCTTCCTAGGAGATGTAGTTCTCATATAAGACAGTCCTTGGACTCCAAGTCCAGAGCTAGGCCTGTGCCACATTTGAACTATTCCTGTATATTTGGTTTCTGGTTCGTTGTTTTCCTAGAAATGGAGACTCTGTTCACATGGGGACAGCAGACTAGGTCAGGGAGAGTAGTGCCTAGTACTGGCAGCACAGCTCTCTGTTAGAAGCTCATTTGTATAGCTGCAGGAGAAGGTGAGATTGCTTTCTCCTCTACAGAAACTTTAGGATATCTGAATAGATCTTCCCCCATATCTCCCAACAGCTGGAATATGGGCATCATGTAGTTGGAATTACTACTGACCTTTACTTACAAGCAGTGCTATGAAGTTTTAGTATACAGCTAAACACCCCTTTTGTTTCTGTGGCTGGTAAATAATGCAGGTTCCAGTCTTGTATTCAATAATATTTGAGTTGGGTGAAGTGAATCTGCTAGACAGATAGATTGCTCCAAGTTGTGTTGTTCCATAGAGATACCCTTTCTCTGAATCAGCAGTTCAGTTGTGGGCTTGCAAATTGCCTAAACAGAGAGAAAGTGTAAGAAGTGATGCAGTGTGTTCTGGAGCTACAAATTTAGTATCTGAGGTAAGCTATTGTTCACTGAAAATGCAAAGCTTGGTAATCTTCACACTTGTTAATATCAATCCATTTAATATTTGTCTCTAGGCATAATGATTACAAGGTGGTATCCCCTGCATTAAGAGCAGTTGGAAATATTGTTACAGGGGATGATATCCAAACACAGGTAAGACTTTTTGATGTAGGAAAAATGAATTGGCAGGACAGAATTGATGTAAAAATTGTTACAAAATATGTTTCAGGGATCTGCACACAGAAGTGAAAGATCTGCCTTGTTAATCTGGCAGTTTATGCTGCTGTTTTAAACATGAAATGAGTGCTTTATTCCTTCATTCCCTTATGGCACTTTTATTCTTCCCATTTTATATTTCATTTTATTTCCTCTTAAAGGGGCGAGGGTGTCAATTATTCATTGTTTTTGCCTTTTTTAAGTCTTCAAATGCAGTCAGTTTTCACTTTAAGCAAGTTGTACTCACTAGTCCATGAATTTGGATGTGATAGTCGTGCTGACTTGTTCTATAAAGATTTGGTTTCTTAATTTCAGGGAATGGAATTGGGTTTGAAGCAGTGCAGGAACTGCTAAGACAGGTCCTGCTTTAAATAAAACTCTGTCTGAAGGGCTGACAGAACTAGTGTAAGGGGAAAATAAGGGAGTAATTTTGTTGTGAGCTCTACAGGGCAGGATTTTTCTAAGGAATTCAACAGAAAAACCTCTGTCTCTTAAACACATGGACAAATAACTATACAAAATGGATTTACACTTCTCAGTTATTCCTGTTTGAGCCTTAAGCAGTCTTAGTCTTGCTGTTGACAGTCTTCTTGTCTGAACTTAGTTGAGGGCAGATTCTTTTCAGTTGTTGCATTGCTTGCATATGGCACAGAACACTTCATTTTTGTAGGATGTTATCTGTGATACTTAGTATAAAGCATTGCAAAATCTTCACTGAAGTACTTTTTAATGGATCTGTCTCTTGCACAAGCATATATATAGATAGATATATATTGTAGAACCCAATTTCTCATTCTCAAATTCTTCTAGGTGATTCTAAACTGCTCTGCATTACCCTGCCTCTTGCACTTGCTTAGTAGTCCCAAAGAATCTATTCGGAAAGAAGCGTGCTGGACTGTTTCTAACATTACTGCAGGAAACAGAGCTCAGATTCAGGTAAATTCAGGAGATATGATACTTGGTTGGGTTTGTTTTCGTTTTACTAGTTCACTTGTGTTTGCTTCGTAAGGAGCAATAAGCAGATGATACATGGACTGCTGGAAAGCAACTACATGGAGAAAGACATTGGAGTACTGGTGCACAGCAAGTTCTCCATGGGACAGCAGTGTGCCCTTGTGGTCAAGAGGGGCCAGTGGTATCATGGAGTGCATTAAGAAAAACGTGTCCAGCAGGTCTAGGGAGGTTCTTTCTCTCTACTCTGCTCTAGGGAGACCACACCTGGAATACATATCCAGTTTTGGGCTCCCCAGTTCAAGAGAGACAGGAATCTGATGGAGAGAGTCCGACAGAGAGATGTGAGGGTGATTGCAGAAATAGAACATGGAAAAATTAGAGACCTGGGGCTGTTTAGTCTTGAGAAGGCTGAGATGTATAAAAATGTGTGAGGGGTGGATGTCAAGAGGAAGGTGCCAGGCTCTTTTCAGTTGTGCCTAGTGATAGGACAAGGAGCAAATGATACCTAATGCAACACAGGAGATTCTACTTCAACATAAGGAGAAGATTGTGCTGACGGTGGCAGAGTGCTGGAGCAGGCTGCTGAGACGTTGTGAAGTCCCCTTCACTGGAGACTTTCCAAAGCCACCTGGATGTGTTCCTGTGTGACCTGCCCTAAGTGATCCTGCTTTGGCAGAGGGAGTCTTCCAATCCTTGACATTCTGTAACTTCGTTATTTTAGTTCTGTCTGTATTTTTACCTAATTAAAATACTTTCTTCTAAATAAAAAGGGCAACCTGATGTAGTGGAGGATCTCTGCTCACTGCAGAGGGGGTTGGGCTAGATGACCTTTGGAGGTCCCTTCCAAAACGATTCTATGAAATGTTGAAATATTATTATAACTTCATAAAAGAATTCTTTTAGAAGTAAATTCCACAGTTTGTACTGGAGAAACTGAGTAATTTCTCTTAAAGCAAGTTGGTTGATGCTTCTAAAACAAGTGAAAGGATACTTCTGTGTTTTTGTCTTATGGGAACATTACCTACTGGTATATCTCTTATTTATTTTCATTAAAATGTTACAACTTCATCTTTTAGGCTGTTATAGATGCAAATATCTTCCCAATATTGATTGAAATTCTTCAAAAAGCTGAATTTCGCACCAGAAAGGAAGCAGCGTGGGCCATAACTAATGCAACATCAGGAGGAACCCCTGAACAGATTAGGTAAGTTTGTATGTGTTAATATTTTCTCTGCCTAAATATCTTCTCCAAGGCATTTTTATTTCTGCATTTGAATCTTGACAAACACAGCAACAAAATACTAAGCACGACTGTAATTCTTTCAAATTCTACCTGTACTATAGGGACAAAACATATGTAAACTGAGAAAAATGAGTGAAATCAAAGCAGTAGACTTAATAAATGGACAGGTACTGCTTTATTTCAGTGACATTACACCTAAGGAGTTGATAGTATATTGTCAAACACAATTGGGAGGGTTAATGACCGGATTCAGTGTTGGAAAATTAAAAGCTTTGGGGAAGTTGTTTAGACAACTTGTGCAGTGGGATTGTATCTTGGTGGAGAGACTTCAAGAATTCTAATGGTTTCTTCATGTGTTTTAAACTTGCTGTCAGTGTGACTTGAAGGCAGATACTTAAACACCTTTATATAGAATGGAGTTTGATGAAGTTTTATTGTCAGCAGCTATTTCTGTGCTGCAAAGATTGGACTTCTTGAATAACTAGAATTCAGGAGTCTCTGTGAATGCTGTCAGCATAGCAGTTGGTTTCAATCAGTAGTTGACAAATGGATTTATAAACAGCAGTGTGTTACTTGGAAGTCAGAACAGAAAATGATGTGAGAACTCTTCCAGCACACTTGGGAGATCTGTTGCAGTTAAGTACATGCTTATTTATTTACAATGGAAACAGTCTTGGATTTTTATAACCACTAAGTGGTTCCTTACCAGAGGTAAGAAAAATTTGTGGGTAGTGTTTTGCTATTTTGATTGCTCACATCACACCATCTCACCACACCACATCATCATCCACCACCACACCAACTACATCTAAGCAGCCTTGTGATGCAGGCAAACATTACTGTCTTTTGATTCACACACTATAAACAGAGACACAGGTTCTGGCTTCTAAAATGCCATACACAATTTGGTGCAAATTTGGAAGAAGGAACAGGGTACTTTGAACCCAAATTTATTACTTTTTTTGTATTGACAATTACATCCTTCCCTTTATAGCAGGTAATGTACTACTATTGTGGGCTGTGTTAACACAGAGCAGTATCCAGTATTCATATTTGGTTTTAGTTGTTTTTTTTTTTTTACCACTACAAAAATTCAAATGCCTGAGCTTACTGCTAAAACTTAACTTTTATATTCAGTTAAACCCATCTGAAGATCCTAAGTGAAAAGGAGTTTGAAAAGACTACAAATTCTGTAGTCCAGTTAGACGTAGGCACATTGAATTTCCTCAAGGATAAAGTGAAATATTTATTCCATTTCAAACAAGGCTTGTTTTTATGTTGTTGCATGATTTGGCTTCTATTTCAATATTTCAGACACTTTTCAGCAAAGTTAAAGACTGATAGTGCTAGACTGGTGTGTCAGAATAAATGTGCTGCATTATCAGTCCTTTTTTCCCCTCACCCCCTCTGTTATTCTGCTCTTTAAAGGTATTTGGTAGCCCTAGGTTGTACCAAGCCTCTTTGTGACCTTCTGACTGTGATGGATTCAAAAATAGTACAGGTGGCTTTAAATGGACTTGAAAATATTCTGCGTCTCGGGGAACAAGAGTCTAAGCAAAATGGAATGGGCATTAATCCTTACTGTGCCCTTATAGAGGAAGCATATGGTAAGAAATTACTTCTTGTAAAACTACACACCTTTAATCAGGCTGTCAAAAGAAACCCCAAATTCAAACCATTCTGAACCATTTTGAAATTTGTAGTGAAGATTAATATTGAATCACCTCAAGAATAAGTGGATATTAAGGTATGGTAAATGAACATGATGACAGTAGTGGTTAAATGCAAAAAACTTGTGGGTGTTTGTTTGTGGTCAGGTTATGAAATGTGTCCCTCCAGAGACATATTTAACATGTAGCTGTCCTAGTTGGTTTGAGCCATGGTTGGTCTAAGTTTCTCAGTCAGTCCTAAGTGTAGTTTTATTATTTTAATATATAGTCCTTGTCTGGTACAGTTTCCTGACCAATAGGGATGTGAGTTTGTGTTACATCCCAAAACTGTATCACTTTTTAGCATAGCAACTATCAGTAACAGCAAAATCAACCTTGGATCATAAAGTGAAATGTTTGTACAGTTCTGCAGTAGACCACGTTTTAAAGGCAGAGTGTCAAAAGTAAAATGACTGTGAAATTTCATGACTAGATGCTTGTAACAAAATTTATGTCAAAACTGTCTTATAATGACTCTGGAGGCTATCATTTTGTAGCTCTGACAAAACAAAATCAGCAGACATTTGTGTCTCAAACTGCTAATAACAATTCTAGTTGAATTGTATCTGGTTAGGTGAAACTAACTTTGCCTTTCAATCTGAATTCCCTTTTACACAGCTTCATTTCTACTGGGAGAACTTAATTTTGCAATTTTAATGGGTGAGAGGAGTAAGTGATGAGTACTTCAATGAAATATATTCAGTTCCATATTTTGAATCTATTCATAATTTCAACTCTGAATTTCTAGGTTCTTTTCTTTTACCAGTTCAGAGCAGGCTGCTGAAGCTGAGCAGTAAAAGTTCAAGTAGGGGGAAACAGCTAATTATATCACCCTCATAGCTTTGGCCTCTGTAATCACCAGAAGGGCCCTTCCTAATCCAACTTAAGTGAAAACTGAATTACCTTAAATAGCTAAAAAGTAGTTTTGAATCAACCCAACTGACTGCCAAGCACGTAATTCAGCCAGCAGACCAGAGGTTATGTCCTCTAGCTTGCAAATAAGACTTTGGAAGGATAGTACCTTCAAATCTTATGATGAAATGGGAAAAATACCAGACTGTGCCCAGTGATGGCTCCATAATAGGGGACAGAATTGGATAAAACTGAAAGAGTCGAAGAAAAAGAATTGGGGATATTGGAATTTGCTGTAGTAAACAGCTTTATACTATCTTAAATCTATACAGATTCAGTTTCTTTGTAGGCATGACCTATTTCTTTGTAGACACTAGAGCTTCCTCCTCAGTCTGGCTGATTCTCTTTTAGCATAGTTTTAAAATTAATTTGGACAGCAAAAAATGGAAGAGTAGAAGTGTATGGATTAGGAAATTCAGAATTGATGATATCCAATGAATTGAGATGATTTGGGATTGCATTTTTTCTTCTAGGTAGTACTACTGTACTGTAAGCTGTTTCCCTTTGAACTCCTCATTCATTTAAGCAACTCAATTTTGAAAATGTTTTGTTTTGAATGTAGGACTTGATAAAATTGAATTTCTTCAGAGGCATGAAAACCAAGAGATCTACCAAAAGGCTTTTGAACTCATAGAACATTACTTCGGTGTCGAAGAGGAGGACTCCAGTATTGCACCTCAGGTGGATGAAAGTCAGCAGCAGTTTGTATTTCAGCAGCAGGAGGCTCCAATGGAGGGGTTTCAGCTGTAAACTACTGAAGACAAGGAAGTGTAAACACTTGTAGGGATTTAGTTTTGTTTTTATTTCCCAGAGGTCTTTTCTTTATGGCCAAAGTTAGAGGAAATTGACTATGTTTTGCAGAACTAGGTGAAGAAGCAGCTCATGCACTTTTATATATTGTGTTAGATGAAACTGTTCTTTGTTTTGTATTTTGTGTTTTCCATTATCTCTTCTGTACAGAAAACAACTGTGAGTAAACATGTCTGAAGTAAAGCATTCAATGTGATTTAACAAGAACTGTTAAGCTAAGACTTGGTAGGGTTTTAGGTAGTAGATCTGAATTTTTCATGTAGTCTCAAACTGCATATCAGCAATACAGCAATGACAGTTGCATTTTCAGCAGTAGGCTTGACTTGCCCAGTCTCTATCAAATCTACCTCTTGTATTGAAGCAAAAACGTTGCTTCAGAATGAAGGCATGGAATAAAGATGAGCTTATAAGAAGCTGAATTGGAATGTGAAAAAATATTTATTTAAATTGTAAAACTTTTATGCATTGCTTAATTTTACAACACACTCTTGGAATTTATTTATAAGATGTATTTAAAGGCATAACAGATATATATATATATATGTGTATATATATCATGCTAATTACATACTCTGATCTTGAGTATATGAAAAAGCTTTTTCTGAATTCTGTGGGAAGAGGACTTATTTCAGAGGTTTTCAAAATGGAATCAGCAAGCTTGCTGATCATTTGATGTTGACTCTAAAGCTGCTAAATGGCATTAAAAGTCAGCCACAAATACAGGACGACTTTGCAGTTGTTGTTGTTACCACGAGAACGCTGTGGTACGAATGACAGAGACGGTGATTGGCACAGATCACCAACCAAATGGTCTACAGCTGTCTCTTGTCAAAATGTGGTAACACCACTTGAGTTTGAGAAACTTTGCAATGTCTGCCTTTCTAGTACAGTAGCTCCTTAGAAGTTTAGGCAGCAGGTATTGTGGATTTTATTTGACCAAATATGCTGTGGCCGCTTGAATGGTTTCTTTAACACGGTTTTCTTTTTGTCAGACAATAGAAATACTGCAGTGAAGAATTCATAGTGAATCACTCCTTTCCAGCTGAAGGAAAATTTTGTTGTACTGTAAATAGCATTAAGTATGTGGACACCAAAACTAACTACAAGTTACTGTCATCAAAATGTTTAGGCTCTACAATATAGTGTTTGCTGTTAAACACTAAAAGAAATAGAATTCTAGTATTAACACTTCTGAATACAGAAAAATGTGTGCTCTGCTTTGACTTGCATCTAAGTAGTGTTTCTGGTTTGTTAGTAGTGTATCTCATTTGGAGAAATTAATACTTTGGGTTAACTCTGAAGTATGATTATTTTTTATTATTTGTAATTAATGTATTAACATCAAATTCCTGGGTTAAGTGAAATCCTTCAGTACGCACGAAAGCATTTCATGCTTCATAAAAAGCTGCAATTTAACCTACAAATTACTTACCCCGTGGCACTCTGCTTGTCACTAAGTATTTTAATGCACTGAAAAATACAGATTAAAGATGGTATCATTTGCAATACCATTTTATATTTGTCTTTTTTTTTTTTTTTACATGCAAGTTCTGATGTTTCTTTTTCATGTTGCAGCAATATAAACTATATGGTCATCGAAGGTGGGACTTGAGTGGCTTTTTCTAAGATTAATGGTCAGTTTGGATGAAGTGAGAGGGGAAAAAGCCCCTCCTTTTGAAGTCTTTTTAGTGAAGATAGAAGTATAGGACATGTATATAGGAGTGCTGTTACTTTATGAACTCTGAATAATGAGATATTTTAGCAAATGACACTTTAAAGCTAGATTTGTACAGCATATGACAGTTTTGAATAGTGTGGTAATACTGAGTACAGCTGCCAAATTTTCCTATAATACTTAGATGATTGTATTTGTGCCCTTTTTACTCTCATGGCTTTAGGTTTTCATGTACTGACCTTCCTTGTTTCCTTCCCACCTGTTCAAAGTACAGGGTAACAATCATGGAAATCTACCAGGATTAGTAGGAAATGCTGAATTTCGATGTGTAAGAAGATGATTCAGGTAACAGGGTATTCCATGGTTTCTGACCACCTTGTGTGACGACATAACCAGCTGTGCCTGCTTTTTATTTGGAGAACCCTGTAGAAAAGCCGCGTTTATATAAGCCTCTCTAATGTAAACCAAATCTGAACTACAAAAATGTCGACTAAAAGACTTGACAAGAAAAGAGGGGACATTGAAAGTGTGGTATTTGTTTTGAAAGGATGTCTTCAGTTTTGTGGATGTATTATTCTATGTGTGAACAGTTAGTGACTGCACTTTATGCGTTCGGATAAACTCTTGTTTCATGCCTCTGATACACTTAATGATTTAAAAAGGGAACTAAAACGGATGGACTTTGGCTAATGAAGATCATTATTTAAACTCAACATTTGGTTTACCCTACAATTGTTTTAAAGTGATGAAAGTTCTTTAAAGGTTAACCTTACAGGAGGGCCTCTCCTGTTTTATCACTGAGTTTACATCACACTTTGTTAAAAGCACATAAGCGAATAATTGCAAGACGAGATGATGACTTAAGGTCAGTTCTGGTCTAGTCATTGGCTGGTAGGGGCATGAATATGATAATGTAGCCTAAAGAGCTGAAATCAGCATAGAACAAAAATAACCGTGAAGCAAAAATGTCTTTGAGTTTGGTATTTCATAGGAAATCTGCAGTGCCCCTTCAGTTACAAAGTCTGTTTGAAAAACGCAGGGGTTTGGATTTTCTGATGTTTGGTTTAATTAAAAGGGTACCATTTGTTCTGCTTAAATGTGAATACTAATGAGCTAATCTATGCAACTATGCAAAGCATAGGATTATTTTTTTAGTTCCCTACTCTTGTTACACTGAACCATATCTAATTTTTTTCATTCTTGCACTTTTGTCTGAGGACTGGTTCATACAGCTTTTTAGTTTTCTAGTATTTGCTTGAAACACTGTTGCTAGCAGCAATCAGAAAATAGTAATAATGTTGGCACAGAAATAAGTTAGCTGTAGAACAAGTTTGCAACTGGAAAATATTTATTGTTGGGTCTGTCTTTAAAAAAAATGAATTAAAAAAATAGAAGAGATGCACTATTGTCTTTCCTCCCTGGTTTGAGTTCTCAGTTGGGTTACATTTGTTACATTGTACAACTGAGGAATTTTGTAATAGGTTTGCCAATTGCTATGTGAAGTTTAACTTGTCACCTCAAGAGTTCAATGACATCTGGAATCAGAAATTCGAGTTCCTTGTGGCACAATATCTTCATATAATGTATGGAAACTGCAATACCTAATCTGACTTCAGATAGTAATAGTGCATCTTTCAGTCCAGGCCAAAGGCGCCCCTTTCTGTACCACAACACATATGAGTAGTATGCAATATTATGGAATGTAAACTCCAAATACCATACAGAAACCAATAAAACCTATTTTACAGATGTTGGTTGTATTTATTTAGTGGGACAATAAGGGGGTGGCTTCTTGAACTAGGAACCACAGATGCCATTTGGAATACAGCAGCGAGGCAGGGGAATTCGAAGTGGCAGATCAGTATGCAGTGTCCCCAGGCAGAACCCTTTGGCTTTAAGCATGTTGGAAATGTCACATAAATGTTGTAAATGCACCTGCTGTTGTTAGGCTACTTCCTCTTCTTTTGAAATTAGTTACTGCTTTTAATGGTAATGCAAAATAGTCTAATGAATTTTAAGTATATGCAACAAATACATTGAATATCTCTCTAGTAAAAGAGACCTTCCACTTCTGTTTTGTGAGCCTGGAACTACTACCTTTGTTTGCTCCAGTGTGTGCAGTACCAACGTTGTCTGTAAATTGGTGACATTCACCAATCACTCTTAGCAGTTAGGTTTTGATCCTAGAAGGAGTTCTGGCATTTTGTATGAAGTTATTTTGTCTTCGACTGTGCAGCCAGCGCAGCCTCCTCCCTCCACTTGGCCTTCTTTGCCAAGTTCCAGCTGGTTAAGGACTCATGACGTGCAGCAGCCTGCAGAATGAAGACATTCTTTACAGTAAGGGTGGTGAGACACTGGGATGGGTTACCCAGGAAGGTTGTGGATGTCTCTTCTCTGGAGGTGTTCAGGACCAGATTGAATGAAGCCTTGGGCTGGCTGTCCTAGTGGATGTGTACCTGCCAGTGGCAGGGAGGGTTGGAAGTAAATAATCTTCAAGGTATCCCTTCCAAACCCTATCGTTCTACTTAGGAGCAGCATAGTAGGAGTAGCAATGCACCTCAGAGAGAGCTACCCACTCTCAAGAAGAGCCAGCACCCACTTAGACATCAGAAATGGCAGGAACATAGCTAAAACTATGTGTAAGCTGCTGCTGTTTTGACCACTGCATAGAATTCCATCACTTCTGAGTATGCAAGGTGATGCCTGCCTAGTGCTGTACTCACCTTTTTAGCTGAGGCAATCACTGCAAAGCAGGCAACGATTGAGAGCCCAATCATAATGTAACAAGCTTTAACTCGAGCTTTGTTTCTTGCTCTGTCCAGCATCTCTGGCCTGCAATTAGATATTGCATTGAATCAGTACAAAATTGAACTGTTTCTTCTTCAAAGAAGAAGCTGCTAAAAAAATTGCTCATGCAATAAATACTGAAGTACTTGAAGTAAATACACCAGAAACCATACCTTATGTTTAGACCATGGCTGTTAAACCAGGATATGTTTAAAAAGGATAACTGCATAAAGAAATGATTCTGTGTTGTAAATTCAGATTTTTGATCTCTTTTCACCCCCCTCTGCCAAACACCTTTGACTTTATTTCAAAGAATATGAGTGGTGGGATGGGGCAGAGATGGAGTTTCAGAGTGGAGGTTCTGTCAACAGAAGTCTGTACCAAGGCTGAGGGGCTGTGGTGCTTCTTTTCTAAGGCATAATGCAATGAAAGAAGGCAAATTTGATACTGCTATACCATGCTGCCCCCTTCCCTGCCACCATGGATGAGCACGTGTCTTCTAGGTGGCTGACAGCATCTGTAGTTCTAAGTAACTGCTTTGGTTTTGCACAATGGTAAACATCATCTTTAAAACAAACCACATGTCAGGCTAGCACACAAAATCATCAATCCACTAATCCATTTGTAGCAACAAAAGCAAGCCCATAAGTGTTATTAGTCTGGCTTATTCGCCTAATCACATTTCACAGTGTGGTAATTGAAACTCTTCTGAAGCAAATTTTCACTTTCTCCTTGCTTTCTGCCTCTGCTTTAAGGAAAACAAACCTGATTATGTTCTTCCCTAATTGCACATTAGGGCCTTTGCCACTCAATCCTTAGACAGGACTCTGGATAAACCTTTGCTCAAATCGGTAACAGTTGTTTGAAACAAAAAGCCCAAACAAACCACAACCACCTTGAAACAGGACCGCAGATGTGGCCCTTAGTAAAACTACCTTGAGCAGCTTGATCATGCTGGCAGGTAATGCTTATCTTGCAATGGTTTATTTCTTGTGGGTGTTTTTTTGGTAATAAAGCAGTGACATGGTTCAGCTTCCAAGTCTCACAGTTCTTCTTGTCTATTACTATTTATGATTCACAGTTCTAAAGAGACTTTGCTCACCCAGGAACCACAAAGTGGTTTCCAGGCCACGTGCTGCAAGGAAATTAGCTACCTGTGTGCAAGTTATGTGGCAAATGCCCATGTCTCTATGATAGAATCATCAGGGTTGGAAAAGATCTCCAAGATCATCAAGTCAAACTATCGACCCAACACTTCGCTGTCACTAAACTGTGTCCTGAAGTGCAACGTCTACACATACCTTGAACATCTTCAGGGATGGTGAGTAACATGAAGTCGTAAGATCTCCTGGTGACTAGAATAGCTTTTAGAGCTTGTGAGACCTGTCTAAACCTTACTCTAAGGGAAGATGGTGAGACTAACACAGTACAAGGAGGGTGGACTGTTTAGAAAGCTCTTGGTCCAGCTTAGCAAACAGCAGAGACTGTCAGGAACCAATAGGAACAGGCAGAGGATGATCCTGTTGCTGGCGTGGATCTGCATGCAGCTCATTATGGTCAACATAGTACTCCAGACAGGCTCATACTGTGATGATTGAGTGTCCTGGAGAGGACTGGGACACTGTAGAACATCCTGAGAAAAGGCATTACAGGAGTTTTGTGTGTTCAGTGACTGGCTCCCTTGGGGTACCTTAACAGCAAGTCAGTGTATTTTGGATGGGAATGGATCTTCAAAGATCATCTATTCCAGTGGGTCAACAAGAATGGCAGGCTAAGGCTATGTCAAGTTTTCTTTGGTGGGGAATATTTCTCTCATAGCCTCCTTCTCTTATTTTTCCTCAACTTCTATCACACATCATACTTTGTAATTCAGTGATGGTCATCCCCCTCAGAACTGTTTATGGGAGCTATAAACAGAAAACATTGTTTACAAATAGCATCCTTCTCTGGTTGCACATTAGGAATAAGCAAAACAAACAAGCCAGTACGTAAATGGAACCAAGGCTATCTGCTCAGATGGATCCAATCCTTAATTCCAGGCTCTGGGGACCCCAGTAAGGAACATTTTTTCATCTTAACCTCTTAACTAGGACAGGAAATTCTTTTGCCCTCTAATTTGTTTCCAAGTTTTTGGTCTTGAAAAGCTTTCTGGGTTTCAAAATCTGTGGAAAAGCTTTAGATCAGACTCAGGTCACAGCTTTCCCTCCAGCTCCATGTTCCCCTTGGACACGAGCAGCTCACTTACGGGATTCTAGGAGGAATCTCTTCTTCTCTCTTGAAACGTCCAGTCC
Organism: Tricholaema leucomelas; assembly: GCA_013400475.1. Taxonomy (NCBI): domain Eukaryota; kingdom Metazoa; phylum Chordata; class Aves; order Piciformes; family Lybiidae; genus Tricholaema lacrymosa; species Tricholaema leucomelas. The sequence goes on along the minus strand of WAAF01006120.1, from coordinate 720,079 downwards.
AGACAAGGATTTTTTTGTCAAACTGTGAAGGTTTGTAACTTGCAACCACCTTGTGAGCCTGCTCAGCTTAAAGGTTAGGAAAATAAACACTTGGTCAAACCATGCACCAAAAGGGATGGATGAAAGGATGGATGGAGGGATGACGGATTAAAGGATAAGGGAGGAATGGAGGCACGAGGCAGGGATGAAGCAGGGATGGAGGCAGCACTGGTGCAAGCGGAAAACCCCGGCCCGCCCTGGAATTTGAAGAGTAAATCAGGGATTAAATGTTGAGGTCCGCCTTTGCCGTTATGCTCAGACTGTCTGGCACCGCCGCACGCAGAGGGTGTCTCTGTAGGTCTGATCCCATCCCTTCGCAGCCCGCGGGCTCCGAAGCCAGCAGGATATCGCTTGGCAGTGCCCGAACGGCCGTGAGTCCAACCCGGCGGGCAGTACCAATCCCGCTCCACCGCGGCCCCGAGCCCTCCGAGCCCCCCACGCCAGCAGAGACCCTTACCGCGGGCGGTACTCGGGCTCCGGGCGGACTCCCCACCGCCGGCGGCTCCCCGCGGCAGCGGCTGGCCGAGGAGCGCTGCCCGCAGGAGACGTCCCGAGAAGAGGCGAGCCGGCAGCATGGCGAGGAGCGGCGCAGAGCGGAGCGGAGTGGTGCGGATCGTCCCTTTGCCTCGGCGGGACCCGCGGTCCCAGACATGGTCCCCTTCTCGGCCCCTCCCGCCCCAGCCCCGCTCCTCTCCGCCCCTCTCCAGCCGCGCCCCGGGCGAAGCGAAGCAGGGCGGCCACTGGCACGGGGTGCGAGCGCTACGGGCAGCACTCTTGCTCCTCTTGCTCCTCCTGACACTCCCGGGCTGATTTCTACCACGGACACTGCAGCGTTCAGCTCAAAACAGAGCAGCGGTGCTTCAGCTGAGGGTTAGACCAGAGTGGACTCCATCCCTTCAACCCATCCCTGCTCATACCAATGCTTGTCTTGCTGCTTTCAGAAGACTCAGATATCCTGGTTCCCATTGCATGCCTTTCTGTTTACTTCAGCTGAAAACCTTTTTATCTTTATATATGTGTGTGTGTGTATGGGTATGTATGTATATACTTTTTCTTGGCCTTTCACATCATAGACAGATTACATCTTTATGGAAAGAAGAAGAAGATTCAGTGCAAACATATCCTTGAAGAAAATAGTGAGAAGTCAGCGGAGAATACATATTCAGTGTCCTAGAAGTGCTGTGCCTGGTGCACCAACAACGCTGCATCAGATTTTCCATCTACCAACCAGGGCCAGAACGTCTGCAGATGGAAAGAGGAAGTCCCACTCCCCAGGGATGGATCATTGCCTGTCCTCAGCCTGCCCTCACGACTCAGGAGTCTTGAACCATCCGTAGCCAAAATCTCCAGGTACCTGTTTTCAGGAGCAGAACCAGAGCTAGCAACATTCTCTGAAAGCAAATTACTGAGTAGAGGAAATCATAAATTTGCCAGCAGTGAGTGGTTATGAAGTTTTAGTGACCTTGATATGAAAACTTGACAAAAACAATAAAAGAAGGTTATTTGGACAACATTTCCATCTGGGAAGATTGTCAATTAAGCAGTTTCTTTTCACTAAGTGGTCCCATGTTGATGTTTTCTTATTCACACATGTAAAGTTTCCATTCCATAACCATCGAACTGCTAAGTCCTGATTAGTAATACATTAAAGCCATTCCCATCCATTTAATTCATAGCAACTCAAAGAAAGAAATGGAGGGGGGAGGGGGGGATTTCATTATTCCCACGTTCTATTTCAGAACAAAATTTCTGTTAGCTAAAGAGCTGTTTACTAAATGAAAGAACCCAGCTGTCTGAATCAGAGCTACACACTGGCCTTCTCCTGTCCTTCTCAAAGGAACGAAAAGGAAGTGTAAGAACCTCTTTACTCACCCCACACCCCTGAGTAGCTCTGTCCTGTTTAAAAGCCCTACTGGGGAGGTGGAGACAAATCAACAGAAGTGACCTAGAGGGTGATAACAGGGTTGTAGTCATAGAATCATTTGGGTTGGAAAATACCTTTAAGATCGTCAAGCCCAACCGTTGCCTAACTCTGCCAAGTCTGGTGCAAACCCATGTCCCTCAGCACCACATCTCTGCATCTTTTAAACATCTCCAGAAATGGGGATTCAGCCACCTCCCCAGGGAGCCTCTTCCAGTGTTTAGTAGCCCTTGCAGTGTTTTCTGTTAATATCACAGTATCACAGTATCATCAGGGTTGGAAGAGACCTCACAGATCATCAAGTCCAACCCTTCACTACAGAGCTCAAGGCTAGACCATGGCACCAAGTGCCACGTCCAATCCTGCCTTGAACAGCTCCAGGGACGGTGACTCCACCACCTCCCTGGGCAGCCCATTCCAGTAGCCAATGACTCTCTCAGCGAAGAACTTTCTCCTCACCTCGAGCCTAAACTTCCCCTGGCGCAGCCTGAGGCTGTGTCCTCTCGTTCTGGCGCTGGCCACCTGAGAGAAGAGAGCAACCTCCCCCTGGCCACAACCACCCCTCAGGTAGTTGTAGACAGCAATAAGGTCACCCCTGAGCCTCCTCTTCTCCAGGCTAAACAACCCCATCTAACCCCATCTAATATCCCATCTAAGCCTTCTCTGATGCAACTTGAGGCCATTTCCTCTCATCCTAGTCTGCCTGTAGTCCCTTTGCTGAAAGAAAGCAGTGTGGTGTCAAGCAGTGCTCCTTATCTCAGGAGAATCAGCACACCTGGGCTGGGCTGCCTAGCATTTTGTTAGGAGCAGCATCCCAAAGGCTGCTATTAGTTGCTGCTCATGCTGGTAATGTACACATTCCAAGGATTGCAGGCAGGGCTGCTGGGAGGAAGCTCAAAGAAGTAGCTTCCAGAGCTCGCCAAAGGGCTGCAGAGCAGAGAGCTGCATGAATCTCTATTTTCAGGGCTTTTTGTTTTTCTGCAGAGGGTAGCACAATTTGTTTAGGTTCTACCTACATACAGTCACTTGCTGCTTGCAGATGAGGCATGTAAAAACATATGTAACACAGCTTTGTACAGTACCACTTGTTCTTCTGCCAAGTCTAGCTAGAAAATCTGTTGTGTCTTCTCAGCTTCACCACTGACTGTGCTTTGTGCAGAAGACCTGAGAGAGGCAGACACAGCATGCAGGACTCCTTTGAAATTCTGCCATGTGTGATGTCTTTCCTTAAAGATACCTCTCTAGAGACCTTCACATTGCTGTCACCACACCCTGCCCCTCGAGACACTTTCCCCTTTGCCCTCCCATATTTAGCTCTCAATCCAAAGGACATTTATAAGAAGAAGGCTGAGGTCTGGTGATTGGAAGCTCAGTGTGCTAGTTTGAGCCTAGCTGGGATGTTTTGGTGAGAAGAACTAGATCATTGGCTGGGAAAAGAAAACAATGGTGTTGTCTACTTCGCTCACAGTCTTGCTGAGATGTGTAAAGAAGAAAGGCAAAACAAAAGATAAAGTCACTTTGCTCTGCACTTCACTTGGGCACTTCGTGCTGGGCTATTCTCTTCTGCTTTGCCTGCTGGGGAGAGCTGAGGCTGCTGGCTGAACTCTGTCTTGCTTTCTAACCTCACCCTCCCTTCGCTTTGGCTGATTTCACCTTTGCTTCTTAATCCTCTTGGCCGAACCTCCATTCTTCCTTAGGACTGGGGTAAGGTTGAGAGGGGTAGAGGAAAGGTGAGGAGGTGGTCGAGAGCCCCTCCTGGGGACTCAGGTTTCTGGGAGGGCTGTTGTGTTTCTGTATTCCCTTTTCCCTTCTATATTTCTGTCTATAACTGTACATACTGTAACTATCTGCTTGTAAATTGTGCCAGCTGTAAATATAAGCTTCATTCAAATTTCCAGAGCCGACTGAGTCTAGTCTGGGTGATTTCTAAAGTGTGGGGGGTGGGGGACACCCAAACCATCACACTCAGCACAGGTGCATGTATTGCTGCTGTTAAGGCCAAACTGAAGGAAGGTAAGGAAATTAAGTAAGCAGACTCATTTTTAAACAACAGTATGGCTTTAATCATTCTTTCCTTGTGTCTTCAAAACATGACATGGTCAACACTTTGGAAAACAATAAATACCAGTACAACATTGGAGCCAAATTAACTTTTCTAACCACCTTAGTGCTGACAGCCACTGTGCAATTGAAGCTTTGCTTCTCTCTTTTGGGGAGAGACTTGTTGCTGCATTGGCAGCCAGGCTGCAGTATTCACAGCAATGGATGTATGATGTATGATCAGCATTCATCATATGAATACATGTGCATCAATCTCCATTCTTCCAGTCAGCTACAGAACATACATGAATAGTCAAATATGTATGGAAATTGCAGCCTTGCCATTTGAATTACTTTTTAAATCCCTTCACAGATAGAGTCTAAACACCCAAACAATTTCGTTGCCTGTGTCCATTGCTGAAGTGTTCTATAGCTGCTTTTAACAAAATATGAGTAGTAAAATCAGATATGGGCTACAGCATATAAATAGAAATGAGCAAAAAATAGATATGTTTTGCATCATAGTAATACATTTGTCTGTGTAAGACCAAATCTGTCACAATATCCAATTTTTCCTGGTCTCAACAGAAGCATGGACAAAAGTCAAGGAATTTCTTATTATTTCACAGAAACATAGGTTCACAGAATGGTTTAGGTTGGAAGGGACCTTGAAGATCATCTAGTTCCACCCTGCCTGCCATGAGCAGTGACACCTTCCACTAGACCAGGTGGATCAAGACCTCATCCAGCCTGGCCTTGAACATCTCTGGAGAGGAGGCATCCATGACCTACCTGGGAAACTTGTTTCAGTCCCTCACTGTAAAGAATTTCTTCCTAATATTTAGTCCAAACATGGCAGAGAAGTTTCTGTGGTCCAGACCATGGGCTTTCTGAGCACAGAAAAATATTCTTCACAGTCCTGGACTGACAACACAGCTCTGCTGTTTAGCATTTGAAAAAGCTCTGTGATCTCACGGTCTCAACAGAAAAATTCCCCCTTCTGGGAACACACCTTCTGGCTCTTGTACAGAAGGCACAGCAGAGCTCTGTGTTCATGGAGCTACAGAAGAAAGACTCTCCCAATGCAGCCTGTATTGGCTCATCCTTGCCCTGTTTCAGTGTTGGCATGATGCCTTGTCACTGTCAGACTGAAAATGAGCTTTGTAAAATGTGTAGCAGAAGAGCTCAAATTCCCAAGGCATGCTCATGCTGATCCTGGTCATTACATCATCTAGGCTGATGGGAGGAATTGGTTAATGGGCATTACATCTTCAGCTGAGCAGACAACCAGAGCGAGTCCTCTCTCCTCATGCATCAAAGGAGGCAGATGAGGGGAAACATCCTCTGAGTATGGGGAAAAGAAGTAGATGAATGTATGAACAACTACAGAGCTCCAGAGAATCATAGAATGGTTTAGGTTGGAAGGCACCTCAAGGATCATTCAGTTTGAACCCCCTGCCATAGGCAGGGGCACCTCTCACTAGAAGTTCTTTGATTTTGACACAGACCTGTTTCTAGCTCATGACCATCCTTGCAAGTACAGGGAATTTTAAAAGTTCCTGCAGCACTCACCTAGAATAAGATGTGCAATTCTGGGGAGTGAAAAAGGAGAAGGATTCCCTGATACCAGGTGAAAAGAGTTACTTTGGGATGTTCGGGAGGATGGAATGCTTATCTTGAAGGTGGAGACTAAAGGACTGGGCCTGTTTATCACAGCAAACAAAGGCTGAGAGAAGATTCTGTTTGATCTGTAGAACAAAGACAGATGAGATGAAGAGAAGAAGAGCTCCTGAAACAATTAGGCATCAAAAATGAAAAGAAAAAGCTAGGCAAACCCATATGTTCTCTCCTACGTGTCTAAGTGAAATAGTTTCCTGATGCCTCTGTCTTGCCTGGGGAAGCCAGATGGTGGACAAGATTCCTGCTGGTTTGCATGAGTAGTCTGGGAAAGTAAGAGAGCTGCTGAAGGGGACTGCTCCTCAAGGTGACTGCAGAACTGGGCCTGGACTCTGAGCAAGGAGAGCCCTGAACATCTGGTAATGGCTAACTGCTGAAATAGAGAAGGCATTTCATGTGGCCTGCTCTCTTGGAGGATGCCAGAAGGCAAGAAAGACACCTGAAAGAGAAATGACTCCCTAGGATGGCTTTGCATCTTTATGATTTAACCCTGCCTAGTCATATGCTGGAGAGTCTTTTCCTGACCACAGTCCTTGCAGTAGTTTTAGGAAGAACTTTGCCTTTTATCAGTCTCTGCCCAGGCACTTGGCAATGACTGTTTCCATTCACAGAGTTCTCAGATTTACACAAGTCTGGGACAGTAGCTCGGGAGCTGGAAGACTTTGAATCCAAAGAAATCTGACTAACAGCAACGCTGCTGGCACTCTTGGTGGAGTAAGTGTAAATCACTTTGAGAAAGGCAGATTTTGTGTTGGCTTCTTGCTTGTAAATGATGATATAGCACTTGGGTAGAAAAGTGCAGCAGAGGATTCCATAATTGGATATCAACACAACGATGATTTCCACTGCTGGCAGGTACTTGCCAAATGTAGTTGCATAGACAGGGATAAATACAATCCACGCTATGAAGTAAATTAGCATGCCAAAGGTGATGAATTTAGCTTCGTTGTAGTTCTCTGGCAGCTTCCTACCTTTGAAAGCAAATATGAAGCAAACGAAGGCAAGGGCAGCAATGTAGCTCAACATGATTCCAAAAGCCACAATGGAGCCCTCGTTGCACTGCAGAATTATTGCTCTTGGCATGGAGAAATTTTGCTCCACAAAAGGTGCCCTGAACGTTAGCCAGAAGGTGCAAATGATGACTTGAATTCCCGTGCAGATGACCACAGTGGGAACAGGTTTATACAGACACTTGAGGAAATTCTGCAGCTTTGGGTCAAAGCTGAAGGCCAGCAAAATTTTCAGCGACTTTATTAAAATGCACGAAACGCAGAGTGCAAAACTGATGCCAAAGAGGGCTTGTCTGGTTTTACACTTCAACTCTGTGGGTTCATCTATGAAGAAGACAGTGCTTAAAAATATGAGGAAGTGGCTGAAGAGGATGATATAGCAGACAGTTAGGCCTCCAGATGCCTTTACAACAGGGGTGTGCACGTTTTTGGTAAATATTACACTGACCGACAAAACCAACACGACCCCAAAAGCAGAGAGGAAGAGGAGGAAAACGGCAAACCAGTCAGTCCAGGTGAGGAAATGCACTGTCTTCCTGTAGCATGCGGTGCTGTTGATGGGAGCCCAGTAGGTTTTGTTGCTGCATCGGTAGCAGTAATCCATATCTGAAAGCAGAAATACGAGAAGATGATTTAGAAGCTCGGAGTAAATGAACTGTGGATTACGGAGGCTTGAGCTGCAGGAGCAGCGTCTGCGGGGATGCTGAGAACAGATTGCGGTCGACTGTGGCGGTCACCGTCCAGGCGGAGGAGCTGCAGGGCTTCGGTGACAGCGGTGAAGCAGTGGCAGTGGTGGCTGAGGTGACAGCAACGACTGCGGTGACAGAAGCGGTGGCAGCCGTGACAGTGACGGCAGCAGCCGCAGAAGGGCAGCAGTGGCAGTGGTGGCAGCGATAGCTATGCTGACAGAAGCGGCAGCGGTTACTCTGGTAGCAGGGATGACAGCGGTGGCAGCAGTGGCTGCGGTGGCAGCAGCAGAAGGAGCACAGGGGAAACGTCTGCCGGGTGGGAACATGATCTGCCAGCAACCAAGAGTAGGGAGAGTATAGAGAAAACGACCTAAAAGTGCCTTGGCTATTGCTGACCAGTGACAAGCGACCTGCTCACAGCTCTGGACAGGCAAACTTTAACGGCAGCCTGAGCAATGACCTGAGATTAAATCAGTTACCTCAGAGACATTTGAACTATGCTTCTTGCCTTACTTTTTTCAACAAGAAAAAACTCCAACTTTGCCTTTGCTAGCAGCTTGTGAAATTCACCAGCAAAAGTAAGCATTGCTTTAGGTCATGCTTTGAAAAGTTACCTTTGCTTTAAAATGCTTGTCTTCTGCTATGGACAAATTTCACAGCTATTTGAATTAAAAAGGTGGAATTTAATTTCCTTCTGCTCTCTCAATATTAAAATGCCTTGCTCCACATTTTTCCTAATTCCATCTCTCTCATCCATATTTAATTTTTCCCTGTTAAATATGTTGTTTGAATCAATAAATGAACCAGCAGTAAAGTCCTTATCAGGTTTGATACTAGATAATATTCCAGTTACATCAAACTTCACAGTCCTCTCTGTGTAAGACAAAAAAATTCTTCTGGTATCAAAATACAAAGTTCAAGGGAACTTTGTAGACTCACAGAATGGTTTGGGTTGTAAAAGATCTTCAGAGATAGAATCATAGAATCAACCAGGTTGGAAGAGACCTCCAAGATCATCCAGTCCAACCTAGCACCCAGCCCTGTCCAATCAACTAGACCATGGCACTAAGATCATCTACTCCAACCCTCCACCATGGACAGGGACTTCTTCCACAAGGTTGCACAATGTCCCATTCAGCCTGACTTTGAAGACTTCCAGGAATGGGGCATCCACAGCTTCTTTAGGCAACTTGTTCCAGTGTCATCATGAAAACAAAAAGTCTTCCTTATCAGGCTGAGTATACTACAGGAAGACAGGAAATCAAGGCTCTATTTTGATGATAAAGCAGCCAGACCTTCCCTCCTAACAAAGGACAACATTAGTCAGCTGAAAAAAATCCAATCACTCTAAGTCTGGTCTGGTAAAAACAGCATTTAAACCAAGTTCAATAGGCTGAACATTTGTATGTGCAAAACTGAGCATAAACAAATATTTTAATCCCATTCCAAAGTTATAGCCAAGGTTGCCAAGGCACATTATGCCCAAACAAAACAATTGTATTGATGTCTAAATACACCTTCATTTGGATCACAATTGCTTACCTGTTTGATTGCTGTAATGGTTTTCTGGGCAGTAAACACACTCATAGCAGCATGTGTGTGGACTTTCTGTAACCTTCTTCATCTGGCCTGGCCTGCAGTGCTGGGAGCATGTTGACTGAACCTTCTGTAGCGTGCAGAGAACACAAAACCACCCCCATCAGCTCAGATACAGCTAAGTACTAAGGGACATTAAAATGAACCACCAGCATTTTGCACTGTCTTTTTGTATCTAGCCTATTTTAAGGGCATCTGAAAATGATGTTGAAAAAAGGTGACTCTAGGCTCTATGATTAACAAGTGCCAGGATGGGGCATTACTGACCTCTTGGTTTCATCTTTTTGGCCCTAAATGCAAATCAGCAGAATAGTTTGTGCCTTTAAAACCCAGATCAAAGTGTCCAGCTCTGAACATGGAATTCAGATGGCTGCTCAACAGCTCCAAAAGGAGCCCAGCAGCATCTGGTGAGGGATTCAAATGAACTGCTTCACAAGTGCAGTCCTGAAACCCTGCTCAGCTGCTTTGAGCCTAAGGCAGACACCTCAGCTCAGGGGAGACACCTGGGCAGGTGCTCTGCACTGCAGCTCTGACATTCCTGGGCCATGAAGTGTTACTCTGGAGTGCCTGATCAGGACAGTCTCTTGAGGTCTGTGTTCAGGTCATCCTTCTAAATACATTTTAATTTGTGCAATGGAAAAGCAGCTCTAAGGGATGCAGCTATTTCTAATCCCTCCAAGATGATGCTCATGAGGAGGTAGAGACATTTCCTTGCCATCCTGGGCAGTGCCACAAAGAGGGTCAAGATTTGAGGGCTTTTTTTGCCTTCAGCCTTTTCCACCAGCTGAGTCCACATACTGAATCAAGCCCACCTTGTAAGCATCCTCTCCCCATCCCATTAATGCTACAGACTTTGCAGTAGAGAGATGTACAATGAACTAAGACCTCTACCTCTGCACAGATGACAGAATGGCACAGCTGAAACTGGCCAAGGCCACCCATTAGTCCTGGCTACACCAGTGCCAGCTCTCCAGGTGGCACCACTCACCTCAGATTCTGTAGTTGTGCTGCCCTCAGCTCTAACAAAAGCAAATAATCCACAAGGCAGGGCTGTTGCTTTTCTTTGGAACAGTAAAGTCAACAGATTTGACCCCTCATGTACAAAATACATGGTGGTGCTATGTAAGAGAGGGGAGTAGTTTTATGGTTTAAAACCCGTTTTCAAGATTCTGGATTAGCATCCTTAGGACAAACATAACTTCTCATCTTTGCAAACCTTCTGGAGAAATCACTTTCAAATCACAGAAGCTGCTAACTGCTTCTCAGGGTGCATGGAAGTGGTAGAATATACCCAGAGAGGGTTCTTTGCTTTAGGAGGAGAATATGAAACCACAAGAGAGATTTCTAGCTGGCAAATAGTCCAGCTGCAGGGAGAAGAAATCATGGAACACATTTCACATACTACATCAACAAATCAGGAGTTACCTTTAATTCCAGAAATTCTTTTTCCTTCTCTTCATCCTCAAAGACAAAGCCACCTTTCTCTGGGTCATATTCTGCCACAGTCGTGATCTCCATACGGCCATCAATTTCCTTCCAAAGCAGTACATTGTATCTGGTGCTTATATCTCCGTTGGCATCAAACTTGATTTCTTTATCATCATCAATGATTGTAAGATTTTTAAGCTCTTCAAGGATCTGAACAGAAGGATTAATAACTTACATCAGTATCCTGTCGATGTGGTAAACTCAACAGTTCAACAGCTGTGTGATAACATCAAACTAAAAAGAAATGTTGCTTTTCAGGAGTAAAATCTTAAAAGTAAAAGTTGTCTTTATAACTGTTAAATTTGATGTCTGACAGAGGATTACACTGACCTTAAAAATCTATAAGAACCCCCAGAATTTCTTGTACTGCATATAAATACTCATGAGAGTGCTCCCTTCCAGCCTTGGAAACGTAGGTACAATGATGGATTGGCACGATGATGGATGTTTGCTTGCAAGAACTAATGCCCTTCTGCAACTTCACTTCTTGCAGAGAAAAGACCAAGGGTGATGCTCCTCCTGTTGTTACTTTTCCTGTCATCAGAGTTGATCTAGGCAACTGTTGCTTCCAGAGTGACCTTCTCCAGTGTGTCTGGAAATATCTGCTGTTGTTTTCAACTGTGTCTCTGGCTGATATTGCATATTGCAAGGTGAGATTCAGAACTGCTAAATGAATACCTGCCAGTTAGCTCAGATCAATGGCATAATGGTAATAACCAGCAAAGGCAGATTTGATTGATTGTAGGAAATATTAGAACAAGCATGCTTTGATAAGGCCCTTGTTCAGCTTCACAGTGCAGCCCATTCTGTTCAACAAGGGGACACTTTTGTCTCACTCACAGAATCATAGAATCAACCAGGTTGGAAGAGACCCCTAAGATCATCCAGTCCAACCACATCCAGTCATCACAAACACCCAGACCATTAGGTTCTGTCTACATCTACAAACAGATTGAGGCCTGTATAACCAAATCCCAATTCATGGGGGGGACCATGGAAGTGCATTCATTGGCTGCTGTGGCTCTTAACTGAAGTAAAGGCTTTATTCTTTTGTATGCCTAAAAAAAGATTGGCAACGAGGATTAAGTAACAAGAAAACCCCACAAGATTTTGCTGAAGGCTGGGCTTAACTGCCCCTTGAAAAGCACATCCTTACTGGAGCCATTTGTGATCACAGAATCATAGAATTGGAGAATCAAACAGGTTGAAAGAGACCTCCAAGATCATCCAGTCCAACCTAGCACCCAGCCCGATCCACTCAACCAGACCATGGCACTAAGTGCCTCATCCAGGCTTTTCTTGAACACCTTCAGGGACAGTGACTCCACCACCTCCCTGGGCAGCCCATTCCAATGCCAATCACTCTCTCTGCCAGCAACTTCCTCCTAACATCCAGCCTAGACCTTCCCTGGCACAACTTGAGACTGTGTCCCCTTGTTCTGTTGCTGGTTGCCTGGGAGAAGAGACCAACCCCACCTGGCTACAGCCTCCCTTCAGGTAATTGTAGTCATTTAAGATACTGGCAAGTATATTGCTCCCATAGGCTCTGGCAAATACATGTGTGTGTATTCAGTATGTGTTTTAGCATGTGTCTACAAATGCAGTTATATGTGTGTGTGCTTTTTAGCATGTATTTATAAACGCATTTGCACATTTCCAATTTCATGTAGAGGGAATTTGTTATGAGAACAGTGCAGGAAGAAATAACTCTTTCAGTTTCCTTCACCTGCTGTACACAGTCTGTCATTTATTCATCCATAACATGCACAGTTTTTGAGAGTCCATATAATGTCACTGCACCTTTACCAACTGATGAAGAATCAAAATGTGCTTCTAATCAACATTACATCTGAGCTGGCTGTTGCACAGTTGTGTGGGACTGGATAGGAATGTTTTAAGGGTGTGTGCTCAGGATAGTCATTTAATCTTTCTCCTTCCCACTTCTTCAGTTGAGTCACCAACCCTGGATGTGTTTAAGGGTCATTTGGAGGTGGTATTTAGGGATATGGTTCAAGGTGAATCTTGTAGATTAGGGTTATAGGTTGGACTTGGTGATCCTGAAGGGCTTTGCCAACCTGGGTGTTTCTGTGATTCTGTGGTTCTCTAACAGTCTGGGAACAATAGAACCTTTGCAATCCATCTGGAGCTTTGGGCAGAAGGGGCTAATAAATAGCAACATTTTGATGTCACTGGTGGTTAGTTCTGCCAAGTCTGTAACACCAATGACTCTTGCTTCTCTAGATGTGGAGATGTGTGATACAGATCAGTTGCAGCCAAAGCTATATAGATACACATAGGTTAATTTCTAGAGCCTAATTCAGCATGGAAGAAATGTATTATTTCTAAATATTAGGGAAATGTCTCTTTCAGGGTTCTTCACCATTTCTTAGGCTCTTAGCAGGACTTTTAATTTGGGTTCTTTGGGATTTAATTCAGCAGTGACATAAATGCAGCTGCATAAAGTTGTATTCCTTCTAGAGCAGCCCTGTGTTTGCTATGTTTGCATTTACAAATTCATGTAAGAGTCTTATTGTTACTGTTTTTTTTTCTTTCAAATCTGCTATCTTGGTTTGACCTCTGCTGACCTAGGATAAGAGGTCAGAACGAGTCAGAGTACTTCAGTGCTTGTTTGACTTTTAAATGAACTTTTGTTTAATCCTCTGAGTAAAAGTGTAAAAGTGAATACTCTTGAGCAGGTTCTTGGGTGAAAGGTCAGGTCAGGTTTACTTGTCTGATTTTTCCTCTTCTTTTCCCACCCAGCAGAGTTTGATAACAAGTACCTCACCCATCTTAGAGATTGTGTCTAGCTTTCCTACCATTCACTTCAGCATAAGTCGAGACCAGGGAGAGGAAGAGTCTGTTGCATTTGCACTTTCAAATCAAGGTCTACTAGAGAGGAGAATGTCTGAATTCAGACAAAATCAAGACAATGATGAGAGAGGAAAATTGATATCTTGGTGAATGCTCCTATCCTGGAATACCTCCATCTCTCAAGAACCCATTGGTGTGCACCACAGTGGTTTGCAGCCAAAGGACCAAGCACCAGTAGCTGAATAGCTGGTATGTCACCTGTAGATTGGCTATGCATTTTATTCTGCCTCACATGAACAGCTAGCAAGAGATTCCAGTAAGGAACCTGCAGGCTGGAGCCCTCATTCAAGCTGATGCCTACTCTGTGTGCTCTTGGAGGTGATGGGGGAGGTGTTAGGGTAGCTAAGGAAGCCCAGCAGCTAAAGATCTTTTCTGCACTGGTGGAGTCATGAGTTCATTGTATCCATGAAGGAGACAACAGTGAGCATGCAGTTACCCACCATCAGCTAGCTCTCTCTATGTGGAATGCAATCATCATTCCCTCCCTATAGCAGAACACAGCCATGGCTTAGCACCATGAGCTCTGCATGGGCCAAAAAAACCAGACACAGAAATGAAGTCTAGTTCTCATCACTGCTGGTCTAGGACATAGCCTGTGGTTTCAGCTGGCGAAGAAATTTAGGAGCAGGAGTACAAGGACATTTAGAAACAGGATCAAGCTAGTAAATTCAGAAATGTGTGAGCAAAAAGGAGATGAAAGCGATGCAGAGAGAATGAGACCAGTAAGAATTCACATCATACCTCCCAGGGAGCAACAGCAGAAGGATCCTTGCAGTCTCTGTCTTGGCATCGCCCTTTAATGGCGTGAGCAATGGCATAGACTGCAAGTTTAGTACTGTGGATAAATCCCGGTTCAATCTGAGCCTTCAAAAAGTCATCTCTCCAGATCTGCTGTTTGTTCTCAGCATTTTGCAGCAGATCATCCTGGGACTGGTTTGAAATGCACATTTGAAGATCATGATAATCCAGGTGTGCACAGAGTGACAAAAGCAGGACGTATTCATCTAAGAACTTGTTGTTCTCAGTGGACTTCTGGTGGAGGTTTCTCAGGAAGTCTTGGAATGCAGAGATGTCTCCGCTTTTGAATCCAAACCCCACTATGGTTCCCAGCTGTCTGATATTGGGAATGGTGCTGATTTTGACTGCAGCTGACCAGTTGTCATTTGCAATCCAGATTTTATTCACATTCCTCTCGATTGCCTTCTTAAACAGCTTGAGCACATGGGTCTGTCTCATAAAGACAACGATAACGTTCACTTCGGTTTCCTTGACGATCTTCTCAATTGCACGATCAACTTTGGTGTGAAAGGTGTTGTCAGACAGGTAGGCAGGCAGCAGCTCTTTAAAAGCTATGCAAACGTTGTTTGCCATGGCCTGGACCCCAAAGCTCTCCAGAGCGAAACGCCCATTGTCATCGTCCGTGGCTATTACTCCAATCCAGTTCCACCCAGACTCACAGATCAAGTGGGCCATTGCTCTTGTCTGATGAGAATCACTGGGGATAGTCCTGAAGAAAGAAGGAAACCGGATTTTGTCACTGAGGATTTCAGCTGATGATGCAGGACTGACCTAGGAAGAGCGAACAATTCAGTTATGGAGGTAATCTCCTCCAGAGGACACCAAGAGAGCCAAGGCTGATCTTTGATTGCTCTTTGAACCAGCCTGACCCAGGATCCCTCCTCCTGTGAGTGAGCATCAGCGAGGTGGAGCCAAAGGGAGCAGATATCCTCATCCTGTTCTTAAGGTAGAGGTTCATAGAATCATAGAATTAACCAGATTGGAAGAGAGCTCCAAGATCATCCAGTCCAACCTAGCACCCAGCCCTGTCCAATCAACCAGACCATGGCACTAAGTGCCTCATCCAGGCTTTTCTTGAACACCTCCAGGGACTGTGACTCCACCACCTCCCTGGGCAGCCCATTCCAATGCCAGTCATTCTCTCTGGCAACAACTTCCTCCTAACATCCAGCCTAGACCTGCCCTGGCACAACTTGAGACTGTGACCCCTTGTTCTGTTGCTGGTTGCCTGGGAGAAGAGACCAACCCCACCTGGCTACAACCTCCTTTCAGGTGCTTGTAGACAGCAATGAGGTCATCCCTGAGCCTCCTCTCATTCATGCTCAGTACTAGTTCTAGTCTATGCATCCTCATCCACATAATTGCTTCAGTGAAGGCAGAGAATAAAACATTTCAAAATGGATATGACAGGTGCTGGTATAAGGATTGTGGTTTACTCTGTTCAGATACCATCAAAATATGGGCAGCCCAAATATTTAAAACATTGGAAGGCTTAACAGAAGCTACCAAGTGCTGGTTTTGTTACATTTTGCAGGAGTTTCTGTCATTGAGTGTGTTCATATGGTTCACCCACAGCTATATCACAGAATCATTGAACCAACCAGGTTGGAAAAGACCTCTGAGATCTTGGAGTCCAACCTAGCACTCAACACCCTCTAATTAATTAACCATGGCACTAAGTGCTTCATTCAGCCTCATTTTAAACACCACCAGGGATGGTGACTCCACCACCTCCCCAGGCAGCCCATTCCAATACCAACTGCTCTTTCTGTGAAGAGTTTCTTCCTAACATCCAGCCTCTACCTGCCCTGATGCAGCTTGAGATTATGTCCTCTTGTTCTGGCACTGGCTGCCTTACTGCCTTTGTCCTCTTGTTCTGGCACTGGCTGCCTTACTGCCTCTGTCCTCTTGTTCTGGTACTTGCTGCCTTACTGTCTTTGTCCTCTTGTTCTGGCACTGGCTGCCTTACTGCCTTTGTTCAGGCAGGTGAATCAGGCACTCCATTTATAGCTGAGACTCATACTTCTTGATGCAGTCAGGCTGAGCCAAATCATACCCCGTAGCAAGTGAATCTTTTGCAGTCCCAGTGATCAGAGCCAAATCTTCACTCTAAACAGGGTGAATGTGACCCTCTGTCCTAAATGAAAGGGTTCCTTCCAACCTACCTGTGGGATTAGCTGCAAGGCCAACAGCCTGGACACCGCCATTGACACCTCCGAGTAGCTGGCTCCGGTGACAGCCTTAATCCTTGGGACATAGTCGGAGTAGTTGCACCTGAACTCTACAACCCCCTCTGAAGAATTGGCTTTAGCCAGGAACCTCAGTGCAGATGCCATGGCTTTGGTCACATCCGCACACGTGTCGTAGATTTCATAGCCCAGAGTGACTTCAGGCAGCAAGGTGGAGTTGTTGATGGTTTCAATAGCGTGGATCATTGCAAGTGTCTGAAGAAAAATCTGAATTTCAAAGCTGTCAAGAAGCACAGAAGCTTTATTTAAAACTAACTAACAAACAAAAAATCACTGTGAGCAAGAGTGAAGCAAAGCCTATCTGGAGTACATCCCCTAGGATTTGACACCTACTAAAGAGAAGTGATGGAGGATGTGTCCTGTGTGATCTGGGTGGGGGTTATTTTAGTGTACCTAAGAGTAGAAGCTGTGCATTTTTCTGTGTTCTTGGTATTTTGAGATCAAGCAAAATAAGCACATGAAAAAATGATACCTGATTAAAAGCATGTTCATGGGGGCAAAAAAAGGCAATAAAATGGGAGGGAAGTGATGCCCTCCAGAGGTACCTGGACAGGCTGGAGAGGTGAGTACAAGCCAACCTCATGAGGCTCAACAAGACCAAGTGCAAGGTCCTGCATCTGGGTGGAGGCAATCCCAAGCACAGCTCCAGGCTGGGCAGTGACTGGCTGGAGAGCAGCCCTGAGGAGAGAGACTTGGGAGTGCTGCTGGACGAGAAGCTCAACAGGAGCCAGCAGTGCGCACTTGCAGCCCAGAAAGCCAAGCAGAGCCTGGGCTGCAGCAGGAGAAGTGTGGCCAGAAGGGCCAGGGAGGTGATTCTGCCCCTCTGCTCCGCTCTGGTGAGACCCCACCTGGAGTACTGCATCCAGTTCTGGAGCCTCTATTACAAGAGGGATGTGGAGATGCTGGAGTGTGTCCAGAGCAGGGCCACAAGGATGCTCAGAGGGCTGCAGCAGCTCTGCTATGAGGACAGACTGAAAGAGTTGGGGCTGTTCAGTCTGGAAAAGAGGAGGCTCCCAGGTGACCTTCTTGTGGCCTTCCAGGATCTGAAGGGGGCTACAAAAAAGCTGGGGAGGGACCTTTTAGGCTGTCAGGGAGTGCCAGGACTAGGGGGAATGCAGCAAAGCTGGAGATGGGTAGGTTCAGAGTGGATGTGAGGAGGAAGTTGTTCATCATGAGAGTGGTGAGAGCCTGGAATGGGTTGCCCAGGGAGGTGGTTGAGTCCCCATGCCTGGAGGTGTTTAAGGCCAGGCTGAATGAGGCTGTGTGCAGCCTGATCTAGGGTAGGGTGCCCCTGGTCATGGCAGGGGGGTTGGAACTAGATGATCCTTGTGGTCCCTTCCAACCCTGACTGATTTTATGAGTCTATGATTCTGAAACCAAGAAACAGAAGAAGGACTAAATCATCTTAGAGGTCTTTTTCAACCAAACCAATTCTATGAATCTATGACAAAATATTTCAGAACAGAGGAAAATATTTCAGAACAGAAGAAAATATTTCAGAGGCTGAGGTCTTTCAGTGCTTCCTAAAACCCTCTCTGAACTTGCTGAAGTTGTTGCCTTTATCTCCAGTGGGTATCATAGCAGGTGCTTAATCAGCACTAAATGTCTGCAGTACAGCAAACTCTCCCCTCAGAGATGACTCTCTAAGTGTTTACAGATCTTGCCAACTAAACTAAATGATGGGCTTGAGACAACAAATGAATGTAGAAAAACAATGGAGAACTAAGGAAACTTGAACTTCATCCCTTTGAAATAAATCCAGGTGGATACCTGCATGTCCAGCTGACTGCTAGACTCAGGGGTGGGATTAAGCTGCATAAAAGAATCGAATCAAACTTGAGATTTGCACCTGTATAAAAATGAGAGAACTAAGGAAACTTGGACTTCATCCCTTTGGAATAAACCCAGATGGAGACCTGCATGTCCAGCTGATTGCTAGACTCAGGCATGGAATTGAGTTGCAATTAAAAACCAAATCAAACTTGAGATTTGCACCTGTATAAAAATGAAAGAAATGCCTGTATGGGATTGCTGGGCATGGTAAATCTTTGTTACATGCTTCCAACAAAGTTCTTCAGCAAGTTTCCTCTGAAGTCTCTCCAGAAAGCTTCACATTACAATCACAGTAGGACTTAGAGCCAACAAAGTTAATACTCTCATGCACAGCATGAACTGGAGTGCACACATGACATGATGTTTAGATCTAATCTGTCCTATAATGTCATGCCATCATTATAATGCAAAGTGTAGTAATAACAATAATTACAACAATAACTACAATCTAGGCAGTGTGATACTATCAGAGATTACAGCTGAGCTGCCCTGTGAGGTGGGGGACACCCTTTAGTATCTGCTCAGGTAAGATGGAAGGGTGCACCTGTGCTTAAATCCTGTAGGTGCAACCTCATAACGACCATGAGTTCTCAGCAGAGTCCTTCAGGCAGAGAGCGACAAATTAGCTTTTGCATGGAAACGAATTTATCACCCAGCACAAACCTCCAGGGCTCTTTGGTTGTGTATGAAGACTGAAATAGGATCAAATGCTCATTCCCTTCCTCAGGCAGCCACAGTATTTTTTTTGCTGTAACTTTGCCATCCTTTGTCATCCTATATTAAATTATGCACAATTTATCATAGTATCACAGTTTCATCAGGGTTGGAAGAGACCTCACAGATCATCAAGTCCAACCCTTTACCACAGAGCTCAAGGCTAGACCATGGCACCAAGTGCCACATCCAATCCTGCCTTGAACAGCTCCAGAGACGGCGACTCCACCACCTCCCTGGGCAGCCCATTCCAGTGTCCAATGACTCTCTCAGTGAAGAACTTTCTCCTCACCTCGAGCCTAAATTTCCCCTGGCGCAGCCTGAGGCTGTGTCCTCTCGTTCTGGTGCTGGCTGCCTGAGAGAAGAGAGCAACCTCCTCCTGGCTACAACCACCCCTCAGGTAGTTGTAGACAGCAATGAGGTCTGCCCTGAGCCTCCTCTTCTCCAGGCTAAACAATCCCAGCTCCCTCAGCCTCTCCTCGTAGGGCTGTGCTCGAGGCCTCTCACCAGCCTCGTTGCCCTTCTCTGGACACGTTCAAGCATCTCAATGTCCCTCTTAAACTGGGGGGCCCAGAACTGGACACAGTACTCAAGGTGTGGTCTAACCAGTGCAGAGTACAGGGGCAGAATGACCTCCCTGCTCCTGCTGGCCACACCATTCCTGATGCAGGCCAGGATGCCATTGGCTCTCTTGGCCACCTGGGCACACTGCTGGCTCATGTTCAGGCGGGTATCAATCAGCACCCCCAGATCCCTCTCTGTCTGGCTGCTCTCCAGCCACTCCGACCCCAGCCTGTATCTCTGCATGGGGTTGTTATGTGACACCAAAGATCTTCTTGAACGCCAAGAAATGCAAGAAAATCAGACTTTTGTTGGTATCACTACAAGAGGAACATGCTCCATGCCAGTGATCTCTTCTTTTCTATCTCTTTAATTTCCAGCATTACTCACCCAGCACAATTCTGAATGATTGGTTTGATGGGATACTCCTCTGGACGCAGCGTTTTGCTATGGACTGCAAACAAGCCTCCAATAACGATGTCCCCTGGAGAACTGGCACCCACAAAGTCAGCAGGAGTCTGGCAAGAGAAAGCAGTATAAGTACTGGCTACAAGGCAGGGGATCAAAAAGCTAACGAATGCCATGTTTCTGTTTCCCTTGCTCCCTGCCAGCTTTAAGTCGATTAAACGAGCTGCAGGGCCAACGAGGGCTCCTATGTCATCTGTAAACAGCAGCGCAGGGAGAGGCTGCGCTCAGAAGTTAGTCACACCTCATAAGGTGCTTTTATTTGCTTCGCTGGCTGGGGCTATTTAACTGAAGGCACCAAAGCAAGGAGAGTCCAGGGGTGTGAGAGTGAAGAGGGAGAAAGATAAACAAGTTTAAAAGCAATTGCTGGACATAAAATCTCTTCTGCTCTGTTCAAAGATTTTCTACCTTAGTTCATTCACTTGGCAAATATTTTGGTATAAATCCGGGCATGTCTCAAGTACCTTCCAAGTGAGTGCCAGGTGCAAAGAAAAGAATAGAATAGAATAGAATAGAATAGAATAGAATAGAATCAACCAGGTTGGAAGAGACCTCCAAGATCATCCAGTCCAACCTAGCACCCAGCCCTAGCCAGTCAACTAGATCATGGCACTAAGTGCCTCATCCAGTCTTTTCTTGAACACCTCTAGGGATGGTGACTCCACCACCTCCCTGGGCAGCCCATTCCAGTGGCAAATCACTCTCTCTGTGAAGAACTTCCTCCTAACATCCAGCCTAGACCTCCTCTGGCACAACAATTGTGTAATATGGGAGTGGTTATGCTGTGATCATATTTTAAGGGTCTGGTCCAAAGAGTACTGAAAAAAGACCCCCTTGTCCTTTAAACCAGACTCTGGTCCAAGGAATCTCTACTTCAAACCATCAAAAGATCACTTTTATCTCAACTCTTCTCTGAGAGGATTTAAAATCTTTGTATTAAAATGGTTTGGATAAGCTAACAGTGGTTTACTGCACACAGAATGTCAGGGGCTGGAAGGGACCTCAAAAGCTCATCCAGTCCAACCCCTGCAGAGCAGGATCACCTATACCAGATCACACAGGAACACGTCCAGGCAGGTTTTGAATATCTCTGGAAAGGGAGCCTGCACAACTCCCCTGGGCAGCCTGTTCCAGTGTTCTGTCACCCTCACAGGGAAAAAAAACCCTCCTCATGTTCGAAGGAAACTTCCTCTGCCTTAGCTTCCACCCGTTGCCCCTTGTCCTGTCATCATGCATCACTGAGCAGAGCCTGGCTCCAGCCTCCTGGCACTCACCCTTTACATATTCATAAACATTGATGAGGTCACCTCTCAGTCTCCTCTTCTCCAAACTAAAGACCCTCACCTCCCGCAGTCTCCCCTTATAACAGAGATATTCCATTCCCTTAATCATCCCTGTGGCTCTGTGCTGGACTCTCTCAAGCATTTGTGTGTCCCTCTTGAACTGGACATGGCTCCCAGGGACTGCAACGGGCTTTTTGAGTCAGGTTCTGTACTTCCAAGCCAGGGCACATCTGCTGCTGGTTAATCTGATCAGCACAGAACAGTGAGGACACAGCCTCAGGCTGTGCTGGGGGAAGTTTAGGCTTGAGGTGAGGAGAAAGTTCTTCACTGAGAGAGTCATTGGCTACTGGAATGGGCTGCCCAGGGAGGTGGTGGAGTCACCATCCCTGGAGCTGTTCAAGGCAAGGATTGGACGTGGCACTTGGTGCCATGGTCTAGCCTTGAGCTCTGTGGTGAAGGGTTGGACTTGATGATCTGTGAGGTCTCTTCCAACCTTGGTGATACTGTGAGACTGTGAAAATCCTCATGTTAGTTCTGCTTTCGGAGAGGACAGAAGTGCACTCTCTTCTCTCTGTGACTGAGGACACCAGCGCAGGAGCAGCAGCTCCAGCACTGTGGGAGGATCAGGAGAGAGCTGTTCTCAGTGGCACCGTTCTCTGATTTGCAGGAATCCATACCCTGCACCAGAAGGGAACCGGGGGAAAAGTGAAGCAGACCCTCAGCTGCCATAAACTCCAGCCATAAACAGCAAAGTGAACCTCTGCAGGGCAGAGACATGACTGATGCTACTAACCAACACCAATTGACGCAAGAGAGAGGGATTTGGCAATGATCTCTTCCTGTTCCTGACATTGGCTTATTTCTCTGTTTTCTTATAATGACTTCTTCAGATTTCACTGCTTTTGATAGTATGCCAAAACACTCTCAAAAAGAATGGGGTCACTCCTGGTGTTTATTGTCCAAACTGTTCTATGACTCTATGATAAAAAGGCTGGGTTTCACATGGAACTTTTGAACCAGGGGTTGCATTCTGCCCATTACATATTATTTATGATTATCTGAATTATTACATTGTGCTTTTTCTGTCATTAGTCTCTTTAGAGAGTGTCCATGTACAACAGAGAGGTGTCTTCCAAATGCAACAGACATAACACTTGCAAATGCAAATCTGTGATGCTTTGGGTATTACCCACCCTCCCACTTAAGAAAATCACCCAGACTAGACTCAGTGGATGGAAATTAAAGAATGAAGCTATATTTACAGCTTAGCACCACATANGTAGGCCCCCTTCAGATCCTGGAAGGCCACAAGAAGGTCACCTGGGAGCCTCCTTTTCTCCAGACTGCACAGCCTCTACTCTTTCAGTCTGTCCTCATAGCAGAGCTGCTGCAGCCCTCTGAGCATCCTCCTGGCCCTTCTGTGGACACGCTTCAGCATCTCCACATCCCTCTTGTAATAGAGGTTCCGGATCTGGATGCAGTACTCCAGGTGGGGTCCCAGCAGAGCAGTGTAGAGGGGCAGAATCACCTCCCTGGCCCTTCTGGCCACACTTCTCCTGATGTAGCCCAGGCTCTGGTTGGCTTTCTGGGCTGCAAGTGCACACTGCTGGCTCCTGTTGAGCTTCTCATCCACCAACAGTTTACAATATATAAGCAGATAGTTACAATGTGTGCAGCTATATACAGAAATATACAAGTTGAACAGTAATACTTGTGTGTTCTTGGTTTTATACATCTCAGCAAGCCTATGAATGAAGTAGACATCGCCACTGTTTCCTTTTCACAGCCTCTAATCTAATTCCTCTCACTGACATATCCCAGCTAGGCTCAAACTAGCACAGAATCTTAACCACTACCTGAGTTACCGTTCAGCTCCTCCTTCGTTGTAACAGAGCAGCTTACATTTATTTCACCTACATTCTTTCTCTCCATGTGGCATTCTCACTGCAGGGTCAGGGCATACAGTAAGCAGCTGCCTGCATTTCCTTTGGTGTATCTGTTCACGTGCCCTTATGGGCAAATGATGATGCCACTTTATTCTGCTTCTGGTTGCAATGGCTTGTTAAAATTCCTCTTATTTCAAAGGTTTTCCTCTTGAATTATAGCAGTGTAACTGTAAGCAGACTCTGGCCCTGAATTATAAGACCTTCACTTGCAAATATTCATGTACTTGTTCCTCACCATCCACGTAATGGGCTCCAAAGCCTGGTTCCTCCTACCCTGCTGTTTCCTTTATTCTGACTCTGATTATATTTTTTCTGTACAAAACATCTGTGCATTTAGGAGGTAGTTGAAGTTCAAGACTGGAGCTAGTCATTTCCTTAAGCAAGCCCCAAGAAATATTCAGCTCTACATCTTTAGTATAAAAAGTAACTTTTAAGGACCTTCCACAAAGCACTGAATTAAGGACTCAGTGGGAACACAGCACTGATGACTTGAAACTTTAAATCTGTTATAGTTAATCATTAGAAACAGACTTTACTTTGGCCATTTGATTCTATGGAAGAGGATTTTACCTACAAACAAACCCCCTTATTTGGTCCCTTTGGAGAGTGGGAGTTGACACAATAAACATCACATATAATCAGTGCCTAATTTCATGTTATTTATTACAACACCTTGAAATGAGATGTGCTTCAAATTCAGCCCCATAGAGTTTATGTCACAGCCTATTTTCACAGAGGGAGGGCTTTTACTGTTATTGGTTGTTCAAGACCTGTCTCATAATTACTGGTAGTGACCAGAAGAACTTAGAAGTGTAACTGAGATAGCTCAGCCTAGTCCAAGTACTGCAGAATGAATTGGAAGTGTTTGCAGATGCCCTTTTTTTCACTCAGCAATTGAGCTAAGTGCACTGCACAAAATGTTCTTTACTAAAAATTTAGTGATGTATTATTGTCACATCACTAAACCCTAACAGTTGTCTGCCTAGGAGGCAGCAGGTGGGTTGGCAGGTAGGTTTAAGCCTAAGATGCAGAAGAATCCCATCCTCAATAAGACTAAATATTGGTTAGGATTGCCAGCTAGACCAGTATAACAGTTCTAGATAGCATCTACAAGAATGCTTTCTAGAGCAATGTAACAATTCTAGATAGCATCTAAAACAATGCTTTCTGGAACAATATTGATGATCTGGACAAGGGGATTGAGTCCAGCATCATTAAGTTTGCGGATGACACCAAGGTAGGAGCAGGTGTTGATCTGTTGGAAGGTAGGAGAGCCCTGCAGAGGGACCTGGACAGGCTGGATGGGTGGGCAGAGGCCAATGGGATGAAATTTAACAAGGCCAAGTGCAGGGTTCTGCACTTTGGCCCCAACAACCCCAAGCAACACTACAGGCTGGGGACAGAGTAGCTGAGAGCAGCCAGGAGGAAAGGGA
>WAAF01006120.1:599920-695363 GCA_013400475.1 Tricholaema leucomelas | reverse complement strand
GGGAGGTCTAGGCTGGATGTTAGGAGGAAGTTGTTGCCAGAGAGAGTGATTGGCATTGGAATGGGCTGCCCAGGGAGGTGGTGGAGTCACTGTCCCTGGAGGTGTTCAAGAAAAGCCTGGATGAGGCACTTAGTGCCATGGTCTGGTTGACTGGATTGGGCTGGGTGCTAGGTTGGACTGGATGATCTTGGAGGTCTCTTCCAACCTGGT
The DNA here is from genome assembly GCA_013400475.1 of Tricholaema leucomelas. Classification (NCBI taxonomy): domain Eukaryota; kingdom Metazoa; phylum Chordata; class Aves; order Piciformes; family Lybiidae; genus Tricholaema lacrymosa; species Tricholaema leucomelas. Next base: position 695,153 of record WAAF01006120.1, on the reverse strand, counting down.
TGATTCTAATCTATTCTATATAACAATTACATTTAGCCAAATTATTTTTAATTACTGAGTTTCTCTTAAGGAAATGTAAACAATGGAGAAGAAGGGGAAGGGGAAAGAAAACCCCAACAACAAGAAGCAAGTAATGCATTACTTAATTTTAATTATCTTTAAACATAATCTTCTGTTTACTGGGACCCTCCATAGATTATTATGAGATAATGAAATTAAAGAATGGGAAGGTGAATACTCATTATTTTGATTTATGGCCTGTTATTAATAAATGAATTTTAAAACATTAAACCCACATCAGCAGTGAAATGGAATTTGGGCAGGAGCCAAGCCATCACATTAATTCCTGAGAAACAAACTAAGTCAGTTTTCAAGTTCATTGGGTTTGTCCTCTAGAGAGTATCAGCTGAGCTGCAGGATGGGGAGGACTGAGTCCTGTGGTACTTCATCAGGTCAGAGTGCTGTAGTGTGCCTCCTGATGTTCTCTGGAAGTTGGACTTGCCCTAATGCCAATGGTCATGTTGCAGTACTGCTGCTGGAAAACTGAGATGCAGGAATTTCTGCTTAGAGGAAGGTTACGACAGTGCCTTCAGCCTCCTGTCTGCACTGCCAGAGCTGCCCTGAGCAGCTCCTCAGTAATTTCCTCTCCAGAAGCGTTTCAGTTAACAGCCAGTCCTGGGCACGCTCAGTGCACCTCTGCTGTTCGTGCTGCAGCAGAGCTATGGAGACTAAAACGGAGCTGTGAGGGGGAAACACAATTATTTTCTCCATTTTTTTTTTTTCCAGTTCAGAGCACAGATGTTTGTTTCAGTTAGCTTCTTTCTCTGCTATTTCAATATACTTAGACTGATCTTCCAGTCTAATGCAGTTTTGACATGAAAAAATCAAGTGAATTCGACTTTTTCTGATGCTGAAGACAAATAGCTTCATCTGTTCCAAATTTAATTGCTCCATAAGTGAACTGTTGGGTTTTTTTTTCTCCAAATCATTTAGCAGGGTTGTTCCTGCCCCACCCAGCCAAGAAGAGAGCTGCATAGGATGGATTCAGGGCAGTCAGTCATAAAAGCCAGCTTGGTATGTATGACTCTGTTGACCAATCTGTCATTTTCAGCATTCCTCATCAGGTTTTACTTCTCTTTGTTGGTGTTTTATGGTTTTTTTTGCTTTGGAATCAATTCAAGGTTGTCATTGTCACCCTTATTCTGAACTTTCTTCTTTATTTTGGTTTTCTTTACAGATCTTAAAAGATCTCAGCTCACCTTACAAGGTTTTACTGATTGTGTTATAAAAGTAAACATACACCTGCAAAGAGAGTACAGGCAGAGCAGGTGACACTCATAAAAATTCCTTTCTGATAAGGAAAAGAACCCCAAACACTGAACCTGCAGGAGCCACTCTGGAGACTGACTTCAGAGTTAAAGACTGATTGGGGGAAAAAAAGAAGTTGTGTGGGTTTTTTTTTTAATATATGCCAGTGTAACATTATTAAGAATGAGAGGTGAATGGAAGGAAAGAAATGCAGATTGCTCATCTGCAAGCACTAGCTTTATATCTGCATCCAAGTAGCAGGCAAAAGCAAGCAGTCAGAAGAAGGAAACAGTTGCAGAAGTACTTTGTCATGACTGTCTGTTATACTGATGTGTTCCTGACATCATTTAGTATATGTACATCAAACAGTTCCTTACCCCTCCCATCCTCTGTCCTTGCTCAGCTCATACATTTTCATAGACTCACAGAATCAGCCAGGTTGGAAGACATCTCCAAGATCATCCAGTCCAACCTAGCACCCAGCCCTGTCCAATCAACCAGACCATGGCACTAAGTGCCTCATCCAGGCTTTTCTTGAACACCTCCAGGGACAGAGACTCCACCACCTCCCTGGGCAGCCCATTCCAATGGTAAGAAAGACTGTTTGCAAAGCCCTGTAGTCATAGAACATGGGGCAATGGCTTCAGACTGAAGGGCAGATTTAGATTGAATATTAGGATCAAGGTTTTTTACTGCAAGGATAGTGGAACAGTGGAACAGGTTGCCCAGGGATATGGTTGGGGCCCCATCCCTGGAGATATTCAAGGCGAGGCTTGACAGGGCTTTGGGCAATCTGACCTAGTTGAGTATGTCCCTGCTGACTGCAGGGGATTTTGGACTAGATGTCCTTTGGAGGTCTCTTCCAACTCAGACCATTCCATGATTCTACTGTTTATCAGACATAGAAAAACTCCTTTATAACAGGATGAGAAGGAGCAGAACCCATCCTGGGCTTGTTCCCTGATCTACAGAGTGACATTCTCTATAGCAGTTCTGTGCAGAGTATCCCAAATTCTAGGCCCTAGAGATTGTCCATAGTCCTCCTCTAGGCTTGGAGCCATCCTGCCATTTCTGGCATAGTAACCATGTAGTAATCAGGAAAGGAAATTTGAAGAGAGAATCTATTCAAACAAATACTCACTTTTGGAAATAGTTTGATTCTCTGAGGTAAGAGGATAGAAGGAAAATATCTCTAGTTCACGCTGACTGACCACTTGGAAAATGATAGAATAGAATAGAATAGAATCAATCAGGTTGGAAGAGACCTCCAAGATCATCCAGTCCAACCTAGCACCCAGCCCTATCCAGTCAACTAAACCATGGCACTAAGTGCCTCATCCAGTCTTTTCCTGAACACCCCCAGGGATGGTGACTCCACCACCTCCCTGGGCAGCCCATTCCAATGCCAATCACTCTCTCTGTGAAGAACTTCCTCCTAACATCCAGCCTATACTTCCCTCAGCACAACTTGAGGCTGTGTCCCCTTGTCCTGTTGCTGGTTGCCTGGGAGAAGAGACCAACCCCACCTGGCTACAACCACCCTTCAGGTAGTTGTAGACAGCAATGAGGTCTGCCCTCAGCCTCCTCTTCTCCAGGCTGAACAACCCCAGCTCCCTCAGCCTCTCCTCATATGTCTGATGTCTCAGAGGATTTAACACAAATGCCCCATCACTGGCAATCTCTCTCCTAACCCCTTTTGCAGGTAAGCACACAGCTTCCTCTACACTCATATTACAGATAACATGCTTGTTTGAAGACTAACTTAGGCAAGAAGCTTGGAATGTGCTTCATCAAAGTGCCTTTCCAGGACAGTTCACTTCCCAGTTAATTAGAGGATTTGAGGAAGCTGCTGCTGTTTCTGTAACCATGGCTGTGCCTGTTGTCAGCTATGTAAACCATTCTTAACTACTTCTCCAGCTGTCAACAAAAGCTTGGTGGTGAATTTTAGGGTCAGAATTATTTAATCCCATCGATCTGACACAAAATGTTTTGAAGAAGCATAAGTCCCAGAGTCTGTCATCAGGAATTTCATTCCCATGGGAGCTTTCTTGTCCTGACCAGGTCTAGCCCTCGCTCAGTCTATTTGTGTTATTTCCCATCTGTAAACAGTGCATGTCCAAGTGCCTTGTTTTTAATGATGTGTAGCAGAAGCATTTGATTGGAGTTTAGATAACTGAGCAGCTACATCCAATGTGTGTTCTCTGCAAGTTTACATGCATAGCTCTGAAAGATCAAGCATGCAGCTACATAAAGCCCAAAGGCTTGTCTTTTTAACCACAGCTGATAGCTTTTCACCCCAAAATAGAAAATATTATAGGTTTGATAAAGTTGTTTGTGAGCTTCCCTTACTGCTGGCATAAAAATATTATGAAAGAAGCTTTTCTGGAGTCCATATACAAAAAAATATGTGGGTTGCATGGAAAAGTTGGGGGGGGGGGAAACTATGCTTATTAAAAAACAAAGCATTTTTGTCCTATACAAGGTAATATTCATAAATATCAGCATTTGGTATTATATTTGGTAGTACTCATAGAACCATAGAATCATAGAATCAGTCAGGGTTGGAAGGGACCACANCCTCATAGCAGAGCTGCTGCAGCCCTCTGAGCATCCTCGTGGCCCTTCTCTGGACATGCTCCAGCATCTCCACAACCTTCTTGTAATGGGGGCTCCAGAACTGGATGCAGTACTCCAGGTGGGGTCTCAACAGAGTGGAATAGAAGGGCAGAGTCACCTCCTTCACTTTTCTGGCCACACTTCTCCTGATGTAGCCCAGGCTCTGGTTGGCTTTCTGGGCTGCAAGTGCACACTGCTGGCTTCTGTTGAGCTTCTCATCCAGCAGCACCCCCAAGTCTCTTTCCTCAGGGCTGCTCTGCAGCCACTCACTGCCCAGCCTGGATTTGTGCTTGAGCTAGTGTGAGACTCTAAACACCGACAGCATACTGGACACTCTGTGTAATAAGAAATAGCTCTTCCCCCAGAATATTTACAAGCTAACTGAACCTCAGGAGCAGTTTAATTTTACAGACAGAGCAGGTGAGTCTTCCAAGGGCAAATTAGACATGCTAAAAACAAGCACTAAGACCTCTCTGTCACAGCCCCCCTCAGTGAGTACCATCACCATAACCCACCCATCACTTCATTATACCCTTAACTTCGGCACACATTAGTTGAGATGGCAGTGGGATGTACTGCTGAACTCTGCACAAATGTTCCCTTCGCTTAATCTGTTGATAAGAGATGCAGCAAAGACCTTTCTGATGTTTTCACAACACATAGCAGTTGAACAGGTGGTGTTGAAGGCGTTCTGGGTGAAGGAAAGGACTAGCTGAGGTATGTTGGGGCTGAGGAGATGCTCAGCCTCCTTTGGCTTGGTGTGTTAAGAGTAGGAAATAAACAAGCTTGCTTATTTAATGCTGGTGGTTTGGAGAGCATCCTGCCCACCAGGAACCTGAGCATCTTTAGCATCCCTTTATCAACTAACCACTTATAGAATCACAGAATGGTTTAGGTTGGAAGGGACCTCAAAGATATCTAGTTCCAAGCCTCCACTATAGGCAGGGACATCTCTGACTACAACAGGTTGCTCAAGGCCTCATTCAACCTAGTCTTGAACATCTCCAGGGAGAGAGCATCCAGAGCCTCCCTGGGCAATCTGTTCCAGTGTTTCACCACCCTCACTGTAAAGAACTTTTTTCTAACATCTAGTCTAAATCTCCCCTCTGCCAGTTCAAACCCATGCATCCTGTCATTACAAGACCTTGTAAATAGTCCCTCCCCAGCCCTCCTGCAGGTCCCCTTCAGATACTGGAAAGCCACTCCAAGGTCTCCTGGAGGCTTTCTCTTCTCCAGGCTGAAGAGGCATAACTCTCATAGCCTGTCCTCTTAAGAGAGGTGCTCCAGCCCTCAGAGCATCTTCGTGGCCTCCTCTGGACTGGCTCATATGGATCATCTGCAGCACGAGAAGAGTTAAACTGTGCCATTCTTGGGGCATGGCTGGATGTCTATCTACAATCTCAGCTATCCCAAGGATCTTGCCTTAGGCTGGCAGAAACTCTGAAGCTCTGAAAGTGGTGTGACTACTTTGTGGTTGAAATAAGAGATCTTGACTACTTTGTGGTTGAAATAAGACACCTTTGACAGTAAGCAAAGTCACTTCTCTGGCACAGATATCTGAGCTCATCTTCCTCCTGAGCAGATTCCAGACTCTGTTGCCAGCAAGAACTTGTGGTCTGAACACAATACTTCTGTGATTGTGTCCACGTGGCAAACTGAGCTTTTATCCATTGTTTACTTAGCAAATAAAGACCTAATCAAGAGCCCATTGAAGGCAGTGGGAAGAATACTATTGCCTGTGGATCAGGCATTGCGTTGCTCTGACATTGTCTGCCATCAAATATAACATACAAAGTTGCTTTTGGATCTGGCATTCAATTGTTCTGACATTGTCTGACATGACATATCCCAAATTTGCTTTTAAACATGTTGTCCAAATGTATTATGCAGAAAAACATCCCATGTTTTTCTTCTGCCCCAGAATCTTAACATAATGGGCTATAATGTATTAATTTTTTGGCAAGCACAGCTTCATCAGTGAGAATTGGGGGAAAATGACTGCAAAGCTAACCTTAGAAGGCATTTGCTGGAATTATTTTAACTCAGAGGTTAGCAAGTGCATGAATCTGGTTCCATCCAGGAAGCTGAGACTCAAAGCCCCACATCTGCAGCTCAACACAAAGCGCATGCTACAACTGGGGATATGCAAAAGGACAAGCAGGTGTCTTGCTTCCAGGATAACCAAGGGCCTGAGCAACTTCCAGGTGATGGCATTTGTCTTTGCCTGAGGTTTCAGTAGACTGTGGCTGACCAATCTGGAGTGAAAATCACAACTATCCAAAGCAATAGTGTGCCACACTCAGATACACCCAGTCCCAGCGCTTAGTAGATTCCTAGTGCAGCATCCCTCTCTTCCTGCCTATCAAGAAGAACATTGGCATCATTCCATAAGTTATAGAAAGTCAAGCCTGAGATAAAGGAAAAAAAAAAAAAAGAAGGAGGGGGTGGGGGGAGGAGGGTGGAAAAAATAAGGAAGAGGTTAGTTACATATTGCTTCCAGAGCTGGGAAGCTGCACAGTAACTGTGTGAGATGATTTGTTGAAAGAAGGCTGCATAAATACAGAAAGCACCTTCTGCCAGGTGTGCATCACCCATGACAACTAGGAACAGGTCTGTAGTTCCACAGGCAGTTCAGCAGACCTTATTGCTGTGGAAGTGAGGAAATCTTGCTTCCCTCCATTCCCACATGCCTCCTTCCTAGTCTATCCTACCATGTCCTCCTTCTCTTTCCCTCAGTCTCATATCTACCATCTCAGCTGTTTCCTGGCTCTCATTACGCTGTCTCTTTGACCTAACTCATTGAAATGTTGTTAGGTTTTGGGTTTGGTTGGGATTTTGGTTGCTTGGTTATTTTGGGATTTTTTGGGTTTGGTTTTGATTTTAGTTGTAGTTGGTTTTGGTTTGGTTTGGTTTTTTTTTCCCCTGGTGTTATTTTCCGTTATTTCATCGAATTTGACTGATATAGAAACGTTTTGTCAGTTCTGAAGCTATCACAAAGTTGGCAGTGGCAGTGTGTGAGGAATAGAATGGGCAGATTGACACATAAAGGGAAAATCATAGAATCAGTCAGGGTTGGAAGGGACCACAAGGATCATCTAGTTCCAACCTCCCTGCCATGACCAGGGGCACCCTACCCTAGATCAGGCTGGCCACAGCCTCATCCAGCCTGGCCTTAAACACCTCCAGGGATGGGGCTTCCACCACCTCCCTGGGCAACCTGTTCCAGGCTATCACCACTCTCATGCTCAACAACTTCCTCCTCTCAGCAGTGGTGAGCTGACTCTGAATGCAGCACTTTAGGAAGCCATACCCAACTTGTGTAGAGCCTTTAGCACTTAGCTTTAGATAAAGAGAATAGTCTCTTGACTTCAGTGGTTTGCTTCTGTTAACACCTATTTAGCAGCTGTTTGCAGACAGGGTCAGTATACAAGAACAAGTGTTGTTAACAGAATTGTTTGGAGTAGCTCAGAGACTCTCAAAACCACTTCTTCAAAGCTGAACATATTCCCTAAACTCAGTTCTAGTCTTGGATCATTCACAGGAGAAGTGGAGATGTTTGTATAGCTGCCCAGTGAAAAACCCACCTGGCCTCCTCACTGTTCTTCTCCTGGGTGCTGCCCACCAAAGCACAATGCAAATACATGGGCAGTGAACTGGCTGTCCAGGCTGCAAGCTTGTAGGAGGATGTACTTAGATGAATGCAAACATATTCCCCCAGTTTGGCAAGGGATAAAAGAATACATACAGAAAAAAAAGATGGGTTAAAATCAAGATAAGTAACCTGAGATATCTGTCTAATATAGCTTGAGAGAGAGGTAAGCACAAGAAATTTTTACTTCCATATAGCTACCTAAGACCACACCATGAAGTCCCCACTTGCAGTTTACCTCAGCTGCTTACAGTGTAGGGTCTCCTTATGATTGCTGAGTGTGTGTGAAGGGGCTGGTGTAATAAAAATACATAAAGATAGTTTATTTGTTTGGAAGTTTGCTTTTTGGAGAGAAAAAGAGAAGCATTCACTTCTACACAAACCAGAATGAGTTTTCATTTGGGGATCCAACGTGTCCAGCAGATCAAGGGAGGTTCTCCTCCCCCTCTGCCTTGCCCTGGGGAGACCCCATCTTGAGTACTGTGTTCAGTTTTGGGCTCCCTAGTTAAGAGGGACAGGGAACTGCTGGGGAAAGTCCAGCAGAGAGCAATGAGGATGATGAGGGGACAGGAGCACTGCCTGATGAGGAGAGGCTGAGGGACCTGGGGCTTTTTGTCTGGAGAAGAGAAGACTGAGAGGGGATTTAATGAATGTTTCTAAATATCTGAGGGCTGGGGGTCAGGAGGGGAGGGACAGGCTCTGCTCACCGCTCTCTGGGATAGGACAAGGTGCAGTGAATGGAAGCTGCAGCACAGGTGGTTCCAGCTCAACACAAGGGGGAACTTCTTGACTGTAAGGGTCCCAGGGCACTGGAACAGGCTGCCCAGATTGGTTGTGGAGTCTCCTTCTCTGGAGACTTTTAAGGCCTGTCTGGATGTGCTCCTGTGTGACCTGAGTTAGATTGTATGCTCCTGCTCTGGCAGGGGTGTTAGACTCGATGATCTCTTTGGGTCACTTCCAATCCCTGACCTCCTCTGATCCTGTGATCCTGTGATTATGGCAACAAGAAAGAAGTAAAATACCCCAATGTAAAGAGACAGACAGGCATGCCTAGCTTTATCAGCTGAAGATGGAGCAGGAAATGGATTATTAAACATCACCATCTACTGGATGCCAGCATTTTGTACCCAACAAAGCAAACTAAGCTTCTGTGCTGAACAAATCTGTCAGGAAGGAGCTGCGTTCATGCTGTGTCCAGGCAGAGAAAGACAAACACTGATGATAGTGAGAAATTACTTCATTATTCCCTTGTAGAAAGCTGGGGTGCACCATGCTGTGCTATTATTGTACAGCCAGCATATTGGGAAAGAAATAGGGGAATAGAATAGAATCAATCAGGTTGGAAGAGACCTCCAAGATCATCCAGTCCAGCCTATCACCCAGCCCTATCCAGTCAACTAGACCATGGCACTAAGTGCCCCATCCAGTCTTTTCCTGAACACCCCCAGTGTGATGGTTTGGGTGTTCCCCACCCCCCACACTTTTAGAAATCACCCAGACTAGACTCAGTCAGCTCTGGAAATTTGAATGAAGCTTATATTTACAGCTGGCACAATTTACAAGCAGATAGTTACAGTACATACAGTTAGATACAGAAATAGACAAGGTAAAAAAGGTAATACAAACACAATTCCCCTCCCAGAAACCTGAGTCCCCAGGAGGGGCTCTCAACCACCCCTCACCTTCCCCCTACCCCTCTCAACCTTACCCCAGTCCTAAGGAAGAATGGAGGTTCGGCCAAGAGGGTTAAAAAGCAAGGTGAAGCAGCCAAGCAAAGGGAGGGTGAGGTTAGAAAGCAAGATGGAGTCCAGCCAGCAGCCTCAGCTTCTCCCCAGCAGGCAAGGAGAAGAGGACAGCCCAGCACGAAATGCAGAGCAGAAGTGACCTGATCTTTTGTTTTGGTTTTCTTCCTTACAAATCTCAGCAAGACTGTGAGTGAAGTAGACCTCACCATTGTTTTCATTTCTCAGCCTATCATCTAGTTCTTCTCACCAGAACATTCTAGCTAGCTTCAAACTAGCACACCCAGGGACGGTGACTCTACCACCTCCCTGGGCAGCCCATTCATAGGTGTTAGATTCTACCAAATAAACCTGATACCAACACTGTATCAGAGCTGCTACGCAGTTCACTTGTCTGGGGAAGAGATGAGGTGAAACAGTTTCCAACACTTACGTAAACACTGTCAAGTTACCCAGGAACAGATCAATAACAAATTGCATTTCTATTGCTGCATTTGTCTTCCAAACATTTTTCAGTTTGACATGCAGAATCCCTCAAGTAGTTTGTTGTTATTGGTAGGTTACACTGATATGAAGTTGAAAACATTTTGTTTCAATGTGGGGTGCTGGCTACAAGAAAAAGGAACTCTGCAGCAAGATTACATAGCTGAATGTCAATGTAAAAGATATTTCACAGGTTAAGGGTTGAAAAATAATCCTACTGTGCTTCACTGAGAGAGTCATTGGACACTGGAATGGGCTGCCCAGGGAGGTGGTGGAGTCGCCATCCCTGGAGCTGTTCAAGGCAGGATTGGACGTGGCACTTGGTGCCATGGTCTAGCCTTGAGCTCTGTGGTGAAGGGTTGGACTTGATGATCTGTGAGGTCTCTTCCAACCCTGATGATACTATGATACTATGATACTATGATATGATATAGTGCATGTCTCTGAGAATTTACTCCAGGCTGTATAACAGAATCTGTTGAACATGACTCTTCTGGACATGGTTTAATGGCCATGGTGGTCTTAGGTTGACAGTTGGACTTGACGACCTTAGAAGTATTTTCCAAATGAAACTGTTCTATGATTTTGTTGAGATTATCCCATTATAAAATTCACCTAAAACTGAGCAAGAGTTTCTAGGGTCTCAGTACAGACAGAAGTGGCCTTCTGTGAAGTGATCCTCCCCCTCTACTCCGCACTGGTAAAACCTCACCTGGAGTACTCTGTCCAGTTCTGGAACCCCTATTACAAGAGGGATGTGGATGTGCTGGAAGGTGTCCAGAGAAGGGCCATGAGGAGTGTCAGAGGGCTGGAGATGCTCTGCAATGAGGAGAGACTGAAGGAGTTGGGGCTGTTCAGTATGGAGAGGTGAAGGCTCCAAGGTGACCTTATTGTGACCTTTCAGTATCTGAAGAGGGCCTACAAAAAAGCTGGAGAGGGATTTTTCAGGATGTCATATAGATAGGACTGGGATGAATGGAACAAATCTAGAAATGGGTAGATTCATAATGGATATTAGTCAGAAGTTCTTCACCATAAGGGTGGCGAGAGCCTGGAACAGGTTGCCCAGGGAGGTGGTGGAAGCCCCATCCCTGGAGGTGTTTAAGGCCAGGCTGGATGAGGCTCTGGCCAGCCAGATCTAGGGTAGAGTGTCCCTGCCCATAGTAGGGGGGGATGGGACTGGATGATCCTCGTGGTCCCTTCGAACCCTGACTGATTCTATGATTCTAAGAAAGCAAAATAGATTTGCAAGAGGATGATTTGCTTCCTTGGGCAACATGCCTTGTATGGATTGTCCTTGGGCTCCTCCAGGCCAAGTGAGACACTAGCTTTGGAAAAGAGTACAAGGATGAGAGTGCTAAGCCACACTGAAGGCAGTATGGTTTGTTTGTATGAGTTATGACCTTTCCATCAGAATGAACACTTCTGAGATTACATCAAACAACAGAAAATCAGGAATTAGCTCATATCCAACAATCGAAAATCAACAGCCCTTGTAGGCACTCTAGACTGGAATAGGGGAGTGAGTCCATGATTCCAGGTGCAATTTTCTGGCATTCAGAGTATCTGTGAACAAAAAAAGAAAGGGCTTCATCACTGCACAACCATCAGACTTGAGGTTAAAAAGCGGGTGTGCTGTGAGTGCCATTGCCACTGTCCCAGTCTGAGGCATTTTAATCAGCACCACCTGGTTCACATGCTGTAGGTTTCTGGGCAATGCTGGCAGCTACTCTCTCACAGAGCTTCCTAATTTCTGAAGTCTATCATTCATACTTACATGGTTCTGGTCCTTTTGGCAGATATGAGCACACCTGGGGTTTTGTTGGATGAAGGTGTGATAGCTGATAGCTGGTGTCATAAGGCATCTGTGCAGGAGCTGAAGTGGTAGTACTCTGCTGCTCTGTGCTGCTGGGATGAACGACTTGAGATGCCACAGAAAACTGTGAGTAGAAGAACAAACAGCCCATCCTAAGCTTTGTGCTTGTGACAGCCCAGCTCTAGATGATGACTAGAAGAATGCTTCTAGCATTCTTCATCTGGTAGAGCATTTCAGGGCTGCTTGCCACCACAAGCCATGATACCATTTCCCAGCCCTTGTCTGGGAGAAGCACAGTGCCCAGGATTTTACTTTAATGAGGATGTTCTACAGCAGTAGATGTTGCAGTGATCAGGCTACTTTTCTGTTGTACTGACAGCTTGGCTCTCTGGAAAAAGCAGAGATCATCTTCGGTGACTGTTCCCTGCCATCTCCCTTACTCAGCATGCTGAAACACAGTGAAGCAAGGACACATCTGTTAGGTTGGTGATGTATTTGTACAAAATGAAGCTGTTTTGTTCCAACACTCACAAAATTACACAAGGAAACACTGACATGCTGACAGTAACAGAGATGTCCAGAAGGATCCTGCAGCTTGACACTCACTCTTGAGTGCTTGGAGGCTGCAGCAAGGAGCAAAATGCCCGCGGCCAGCCCTAGCCTTCACCCACTGAAGATGCAGGAGCTTCGCGGTCTCTTGCTTGCCTTGGTTGCGGGGGGGCGAGAGCTGGTCCCTGGCACCGGCACCAGCGGGAGCCATTGCTGGAGGGAGTTAATCATTAAATACCCAACAGATCAGCTTCGGGCTGAATCTCTCGGGCTTTCGGCTGTGCCTCGTCCAGACGCACGCAGCCTGATTGAGCATCGCGGCCTCGTCGGGGCTGTCTGATAGCAGCAGAGTCCCCTCGGCGGGCAGTGGCGCCTAAGGGCCCCGGCCGCGTCTGTCCTTGCTGGAGCCATGCGACCTCCCTGGACGGCGCCGTAGGGCAGCACTTGTCCCCCAAACGCCGCCCCCGCCTCGCTTCTCTTCCTCATCACGCTGCCGGCGTCGGCGCTCGGCTGACACCGTCTCCCGCCGCGGCGTTAGAGCCCCGCACAAACAGCCGTCGCGGCTCATGCCCCAGTCGGAACTCCCTGCGCCCTAAGGCTGCCGTCGCATACGCCTCGTCCCGTCCCTTCCCCTCCTGCTGCCCCATGGGTGCCGGCTGCTCGGCGGCGGGGCAGAGTAGACGCCGGTGAGGAGCATGGCCAAGGGACCCGAACAAGAAGACGCCTTTCTGCACCTCCCGGCCGCACAGGCGGTGCCCTCCGCCGCGCAGGAGGACTGCTACGCCGACCTGGTGGGGCGAGGTTTGCTGCCTTACTCCGAGGAGGGGCTCTGCGCGGCGGCGGGCGCCGAGAGAGGGCTGCCGGAGCCGGCGCTGCCTGTCGGCATCAAATCAGGTGAGAGGTGGGGTGCCGGCAAGCGCCCGTCCCTCCGGTGCTGCTTGGGCTCCGGCGGGGACGCGAGGTCAGACAGGTGCTGTCCAGCCTCGGCCCGGCCCCTCGGACAGCATCGGGCAGGGTGGCCGGTAAAAAGGGCCAGAGCGGCGTGCGGCCTGATGGTAATGATGCCTCCCGGCTTCTCTTCTTGTTCCCCTCCGGCGCTCAGAAACACGCTTTAACAGCGAAGCTCTCTCCTCAGAAGAAGAGGATGCGGACACTCGCGACGGTGCACTGAAACCCGCGGACCAGAGCCCGTCCGCCAAAAAGAGCATCACGCAGATAATGAAGGACAAGAAGAAGCAGACACAGCTCACCTTGCAATGGTAGGGCTCAGCGGCAGCGATCCCCCGTTGCTGACCCACTGCCCGGGGCTGGTAGTGGTGGCGGAGCACCGGCGCTCGGAGCCGCCTCGGCGCCGCGCATCTGTCCGTTCGGCGGGGACACCCCCGGTTTTGCCCTGCCGTAGCCTCGACAGGACCGGACCAGTGTGTCCGGCAGGCCCCAAGGGACCTTTCTTTAAAAGCTGACATGGCAAGGATGGTTACATCTCGCAGCTCTTTCAGAAAGTCTCGCATTTAGCGGGCTTGTGCGGTGCTTGGCTAGTTCGGGTTTTGGTGTTTGGCTTGATTTGGGGGGTTTTTTGGGATAAGCCTCATCTACAAATAAGGACACACACCCCCAATTTTCTGATTCTTTAATTAGCAGAGGGACATAAGTTAACAAAAGTTGCTGTCAGCTTCTCACAGTATGTGGCTACTGATGAAGTGTACTTTTACAAATGTGGGAAGGAAACATTACTTAAGAATTACAGTTCTGAATAGGTGTTTTAATTATTCTTTAAGGCTGTAACTGTTAGATTTGCCCTGCCTTATGATACTGATACATATATATATTTACATTAAATGCTACTACCTGTAGAAGCTCTACCTTCATTCTATCTAAGCAAAAATGAAGCAAATAAGAGGCTATATTCTGCAGACATTAATTGCTAAATGCTTCTGTTAAAGCACATTTGAAATTAGAGAGGAGTGCTGTTGAAATTAGATGGAACTTAACTACCAAGTGCAGGCTGGAAATTTATATTTTTTTTTAATTTGATTGGGGTTTTTTTGATGGGTTTTTGATGTTTTTTTTGTCTAACTGAAAAATAAGAACAATCCAAATTAGCCAGTTTCTTAGGCTAGCTTCCATCAGGCTGCTAAGTCTAAATTGTAATGATTTCAGTCTGGTGAGTCAGTGCAAAATTATTTGGTGTGCAGCATTTACTGCTGCAGTAATTTCATTTATTCTTATACTCCAGTATTTTCTTACAGATCTGTGCAATTTGAGGAATAAATTTATTGCACAATGTCCCAGGAGTAGCATATAATGTAAACTGATAAAGAAAAGAAACAGGACAGCTGTGAAATACCCAGCTGTTACCAAGAGTTCAGTCCGAGTGAAGACAGCCAGTGTTTTACCTCAGTTTAAAGAGATTTACTTTAGTGGCCTTCACTAGGCACTTGTATTGTCTGCACTGATTGGAAAGTTACATAAAAACACACTGCTTAAGGGAAGGGGGGGGGGGAAAGAAAAGGAAAGGGGGGGAAAAAAGCCAGTTCTTTGCTTTTCAGTGTGGTTTGGTTAAGAAACTGTTTCATCTCCAGCATGGAAATTAAAAAGCAAAAGTAGGAAGAAGAGAGAGACGTTAGCTCGTGTGTTAAAGACACAGTGGGGCAGAAGATGGAAGCTGAAGCTCTTACTCTTTCAAAGAGCAGACTTAAACCCAAGTCTTTCATAGTGTAGGTAGTACTCTGATTTTCAGAGCAAGACTGGCTCGTAGATGATGATTGTTTAATTAGTCATATAAAGAGAAGTCCAGACATAGAAAAAAGACTCATTAAGAAGAGGGACCTGGTCTCAGGTTTCCCAACTAACCTAAGCACCTATCATGGAGTCAGTCTGTAGTGCCTGTTCTCTTCAGGAGAAACTCTTATGTCTGCCCTCAAGGAGTTCTTCATTAAAATTAGAGGAAAAAAAAAAAAGAGAGAGAGATGCATTCCAAAATCCAGAAGGAAAATAGAAGTGAGAGATGTGGCATGGTGCTTCTTACTCTGGCAGTTTCATTCTCTACACAGGCTGGAAGAAAACTACATTGTCTGTGAAGGAGTTTGTTTGCCAAGATGTATCCTTTATGCACATTATTTAGACTTCTGCAGAAAAGAGAAGCTGGAGCCTGCTTGTGCAGCAACTTTTGGGAAGGTAAATAGTAAATGCTGTTATAATTTGTTAATTATTTGATAGGATCAACATTTAGTACATCTGAGTCAATGTTCATCTCAAATTCCCATGTTTTCTACTGCTGATGTACTTGGAATCAGACTAACTACACTGTTCCATATGAAGTGATTTCATAGAACCATAGAACCATAGAATCAATCAGGTTGGAAGAGACCTCCAAGATCATCCAGTCCAACCTATCACTCAGCCCTATCCAATCAACTAGACCATGGCTCTAAGTGCCTAATCCAGGCTTTTCTTCAACACCTCCAAGGATGGCGACTTCACCACCTCCCTGGGCAGCCCATTCCAATGCCATGGCATCAGCTTCAGGAGAATGAAACTGAAATTCCCTTTGATTTGTTGTTAACACATATATATAAAGACATTCTCTCCAGGAGCTTTGGGGTTTGATTTCTTTCCCCTTTTGATGATACTAATAAGGCTATTTCCACAAAAGCAGATCTGATATGGAAGGCACTTTTAATTATACTAAAGGCAGTGTAAAGTGAGATGTGACACAAGAAGGGGAATAAAAATTAATAACACAAAGAGCTTCTGAATGAAAAAAAAATTGGTGATTCATCCTCATTTCTACCCTTCTTTACAATTGATCCCAAAGTCATTTAATGAAGGGCAGACGTGAACTCTTCAAATTAAATCTTGAGTAGTTAGTGAAACAGGAAACCAAAAATGCTTCAAGGATCATCTTTTTTTCTGTCTTTTTTCAAACAGTACTGCTCTAGTCATTGTTCATCCACAGCAAGATGCATTAATTTAATTGAATAATAATAATGGATTTCAAATCCAGTTCATAAGATAGTCACTTGCTGATTTTTTTTTTTCCTCTTGAGCTGGATAATCTGAGTAAGTAGATCTCTAATTTTCATGACACAGTTCCACTATAAAGGAGGAAGACATCAGCTTTGCATTTAAACATTGTTTTTGTAGTGATTTATCTGTTAGATGTATCTAGTGGAACTACATCTATTGCTGAATGACTTCTTTACTTAAATCTTTTGCTTTAAGCCTATTTTCTTTTTTAAAGAGAGGGTAAGATGGTTTTAAGGCATTCATCTCAATCCCCAGAGCCTAGTGACAGAATGTTTTGCTTGACTTGGACTGAATTACACAATGAGAATTGCATGCAACACAGAAACTTTCACAGGGTTTCAGTGAAGTTCAAAACTGTCCAACACTTTGATAGTGGAGGACACAGAAGTACTTGTGAGGTAAATATTTGCTTGCTCTAAGCTTCAAGTCATGCTTTTCAAAGAAAAAAATAATGAAGTATTTCTGATTGTTTGACTTGGAAAACAAAATAAGTAGAGGGCAGAGCTTTCCCAGATTCTGCTTGTATCTCTGAAACAAAAGACACAGTTGTACTTTAGAGAAGCAGGATCGTGGGGAATAAAACCGAGTTTTAATTTATGGAAGTGAAATCCGAAAGGAAGAAGAGGTGGAAAGAAGCTTATGGGTGGGAAGATTGGAGATACACAGAAAGCTGGATGAGAATAGAAGGACCTATGCAGTGTAAAACATACTCAGTAGCTTGCTGTGACAGAAGTGTTACAAATATTTATTGGTGGGCTACACCGGGTCCTGCGTTTGCACTGAACAGGGTGCTAAGAGAGCACAAGCCTTAGAAACTGATGCAGTTATTTTCTCCGCAGACCATTCGCCAGAAGTTCCCTCTCCTTACCACGAGGCGGCTCGGAACAAGAGGCCATTCAAAGTAAGACACAAGGATCTGTCTCTTCACTTAGAGTGCACAGCCTGGGCGTTGCATTAATTGCCATGCCTCCCTGACACACGCGAACTGCCTGGGCGATTTATTCAGGTGACAAGTTGCAAGCAATAGCTTTAATGTGCACGATGAAGCTGATACAGAGTTTGGAAACATTACTGCAGGCAAAATTTCTAAACTCAAACTGATTGAGCTCCTTAAAGCTAAAATTATAGTTACAGAACCATGCATTTGTGGCAAATATGATAAGATGCTACGTATGAAGAAAAAAATGTTATATAATGCATGCATCTTTGTTGCAGCTGCTTATCTTTCTATAAGTAATATGCAATTTAACTAGGATTTTATTTGCCTTTTGCAAACCTAGCAACTTCCATTGTATCACAGTATCACAGTATCACCAAGGTTGGAAGAGACCTCACAGATCATCAAGTCCAACCCTTTACCACAGAGCTCAAGGCTAGACCATGGCACCAAGTGCCACTGCATGATAATACAGATTACTGTAAAGACATTAGGGAAAAAAGTATATTCTTGAACGGATAATAATGTATGTGTCTGCTGTTTGTGGCAGGGGGGGTTGGATAAGGTAACTCCTGAAGGGTCTTTTCCAACCCAATGCAATCTGTGAAGCTGTAATTCATAAGAACTCTGAAACAAATAACTACACAATTTGGATTCATAGAATCAGTTAGGGTTGGAAGGGACCACAAGGATCATCTGGTTCCAACCAGATGGCCAGAGACATCCTACCCTACATCAGGCTGTCCACAGCCTCATCCAGCTTGGCCCTAAACACCTCCAGGCATGGGGCCTCAACCACCTCCCTGGGCAACCCATTCCAGGCTCTCACCACTCTCATGCTGAAGAACTTCCTCCTCATGTCCACTCTGAACCTACCTATCTCCAGCTTTGCTGCATTCCCCCTAGTTCTGTCACTTCCTGAGAGCCTAAAAAGTCCCTCCCCAGCTTTTTTGTAGGCCCCCTTCAGATACTGGAAGGCCACAAGAAGGTCACCTCAGAGCAACTTAGTGTAATTGTTTCATACATAATGTAATCCATTGGTGTTTTTCAGGAGAGAGTACACAATCTGCACTGTAGAGAGGAAAACTGGAACTGAAGTTGGTTTCTCTTTTTGTGGATGACCTATGGGTGCTGAATAGAGAGGAGATTTGAGGGTGGTTGCTATTAGAAAGCCTATTTAGAGTGGAGAAGAAGAATTTTGTGTGTTGCCAGCTGTGGTTACAAGGACAAGCTGATGCAGACACTTAGTTTTGCAAATGGGCATTTGTGGGGGGTGTTATGTTTAGGCTTTTAGGAAGTCTGTCAGTCATCATCTGTGTATCAATATTTGGCAATCTACTAATTAACCAATGCCTTGGTTAAGTCTTACTCAGGTTCATAACCAAGCATATTTGAAGAACCATTTTCAAGGCACAACAAATGAGATGGTAGAAGAGAAGTCTCTCAAATGCTCATTTGTTTTTGTTCTGTCGTGTCTAATGAACTGATAATCAAGATCCAAGCTTCCAAAAGATATCTTTTAAAGCACAGTAAACCAACTTCTCTCTTTTACTTCTTAAGTAAAAGAGTATGCTTCAAATCTAGTTTTTAACATGAGAATATAGCTACAAAATGAATTGTTTGGGGGCATGTGTCACTATATTCCCCTTTTCTCTCAAATGTTGAACAGCACTGTCACAGGAATACCTCATGCCCAACATTTCTTCATCAGAACCCATATCTTTACTGACCTTGGTGGCATTATGTGCCATATTTTCATATGGATTAGCTGTTCTTGAACAATTTCCTCAAGGGGATGAGGCATCAGCAGGTTTTGTTTGAACATCTGGCGTTTGTTTCCTTTTCTTCCCCATCAGTTTTCCTCTGAGCTTTTTCCTCTACCATTCTCATTTCCACTAAATTATATTTACACTGTTCTTGCTGCACAAGAAAGGACCTTACAGAAGGCACAAGTGACAATATCTCTAGTTCAGAGACTAAGTACAGCAGCAGGTAGTCATAGAGAAGTGAAAGGATAATGTTCTCTGATCATCTTGTCCATCTCTGATGTTGTAGGCTATATTCCTCTCAGAACTGCAGGCTTGCTGAGGAGCAAATTGATTTCTGCTTGCACCAGGTAGCAGTTAGTCACACAAAAAATCAGTAACAGAAGTATTTCCATTAAATGAATAAGCCATTTAAGTGACTGTTCATCAATTTCAGCAAGGGCTAGTCCTCTCTGCTTTAATACTAGCACGAGCTCTAAAGGTTGTAAGCTGTTTCTGTGTGAAAGCTAGGTTACTGGGACTGGTAAATGACATTTCCTAGGAGCCATTAAATGCCATTCTTTTAAGCTTGGTTTTGTAATGACATTGTTTTATTTCTGTTGTTGCTGTCATTGCTTCCATACAACGTTAGGAGGAGCAGTAATAGTACTCATTATTCTGACAGTGGTGTTTCATATGGCTAAGTTGCTTAGGAGCTCTGATTATTGTCCAGGAGCCAGATGCTGCAAAAGCCTGAAAGCAAAATGGGAATTCTTTCCACACTGAAACAAGGTCAAGCTCTTTCTAGCATTCTCATGAACATGAATTTTGAGAAAGAACTCCTACTCTAAGGTGTGAGATACAGGTGCTGGTCAAGGTGTGAGATACACAAATGTTAGTTCCTCTAATTCCAAGCAGCATTTGTCATCTCCAGTTCTGGACAAGGAGGTGTTCAAGAAAAGACTGGATGGGGCACTTAGTGCCATGGTCTAGTTGACTGGATAGGGCTGGGTGCTAGGTTGGACTGGATGATCTTGGAGGTCTCTTCCAACCTGGTTGATTCTATGATTCTACGAAAAGTCTTAAATATGAGTCTAAGAAATCTTTGAGTCAGAGTCCTTCCCTATGTGTCTGCATCCAACAACCCATTTGCACTGAAGTGTCAGTACTAAACTCATACCAAAACATTTGGCCAAGAAGGCACAACACATGGAATACCATTTTGTTAGCCACATTCATTCATGTCATACCCATGCTAATCACTCCAGACTATTGAAGGTAGGAGAAGTTTTCTCTATTGCTGAGTGGAAGAAGACCAAGCATGATAAATGCTGTAAACTGCTCTTTTAGATTAGAGTTTCATAAGCAGCAGTTGTTTGTGCAGGAGGTTCCAAATCTGCCTTTTTGCACAGGTGATGTTGAACATACTGTGGCCACTGCTAGAATTCAGATGTAATGAATTGCCTGGAGCAGCTCTTCAGGAGGACGTGCCCACTGCCTAGTCCCTACACACACAGACTGTTTGAGCTCAAGTTACAATTTAATTTCTTTGTAGACTTTGATCAATGATGAATCTTAGCTTTTATCCATCATGTCTGAAAAAACTATTATCTTATTTATTAGGAGTGATTTAGTGGGTTAATAAAACTGATATGGCAGCTGGCCCCGTGATAACAAGTTATTGCAAGTCCCTGAACAGCTTAAGCCTATCATTTCCTTATCAGCTATCATTTGTGTCAGTGTATGCTAAAATCAGGGCTACTAGTTGCATAGGAACAGATGTTACAACAAACCCCTGAAATTAAAAGAGGAAAGCAGTTCAGCTTGTTTTGTAAAAGGTGTGGTAAAAAATGAGAATAAGCTCACTGTGCTGACTGGCTGCATTGTGTTCATTACACAGTACAAATAGAAAGAGGAAAAGACATATAGGCTGCAGATACACGTAGAAATAGGCATACAAAGTGACAGGAAGAAGTTAGCAGGTTAAGGACATTATCAGGGTGTCTGGGATGGGCATACTGCTCTCAACAAGAAGCCTGAGATGAGCTGTAGAGCTAATGACTTGGGCTTGTAAGAGAAGAAAAATCTTCCTATCTTAGTACTCTCTGAAGTATGCCAGACAGAGCTTGAAAAGTGCAGAGTGTGTTTTCTTGATTGCTTCTGTATCAGGGCTGGGAAGATGTATTATTTTTTTTTTTAAGGACTAAAAGTTCAACTACAGAAGTCACTGAAGGAAATCAGAAAAACTGCTGTGCCTTCAATGCACACAGAATAGGTACTGGAAAGATCTATTCTCTGCGTAACAAAATACTATCACAGTCTCACAGTATCATCAGGGTTGGAAGAGACCTCACAGATCATCAAGTCCAACCCTTCACCACAGAGCTCAAGGCTAGACCATGGCACCAAGTGCCACGTCCAATCCTGCCTTGAACAGCTCCAGGGACGGCGACTCCACCACCTCCCTGGGCAGCCCATTCCAGTAGCCAATGACTCTCTCAGTGAAGAACTTTCTCCTCACCTCGAGCCTAAACTTCCCCTGGCGCAGCCTGAGGCTGTGTCCTCTTGTTCTGGTGCTGGCTGCCTGAGAGAAGAGAGCAACCTCCTCCTGGCTACAACCACCCCTCAGGTAGTTGTAGACAGCAATAAGGTCTCCCCTGAGCCTCCTCTTCTCCAGGCTAAACAATCCCAGCTCCCTCAGCCTCTCCTCGTAGGGCTGTGCTCGAGGCCTCTCACCAGCCTCGTTGCCCTTCTCTGGACACGTTCAAGCATCTCAATGTCCCTCTTAAACTGGGGGGCCCAGAACTGGACACAGTACTCAAGGTGTGGTCTAACCAGTGCAGAGTACAGGGGCAGAATGACCTCCCTGCTCCTGCTGGCCACACCATTCCTGATGCAGGCCAGGATGCCATTGGCTCTCTTGGCCACCTGGGCACACTGCTGGCTCATGTTCAGGCGGGTATCAATCAGCACCCCCAGATCCCTCTCTGTCTGGCTGCTCTCCAGCCACTCCGACCCCAGCCTGTATCTCTGCATGGGGTTGTTGTGGCCAAAGTGCAGCCCCTGGCACTTGGAGCCATTGAATGCCATCCCATTGCACTCTGCCCATCTGTCCAGGCGGTCAAGGTCCCGCTGCAGAGCCCTTCTGCCCTCCAACCCAGCCACATCAGCCATGTCACAGCCCAGAGCAGGAACAAGTTCTGTGCCTACCACTGGAAATCTGAGACTCCAAGTCACGCAGCAGTTCTTCTTTCTAGCCCAAACACACTTACATTGAATTAGGTGTTGAATAATCTAGTTATTGGATCCTAACTTTGTAATGCTTTTCCTCGCCTCTGTCCCCCTCTGACTTTAGCAGGGAGGGAGGAATTCCAAATCTGTGATAAAAGGGTGAAGTTTCAGTTGTAGACATTTTTAAATGGCATTTGATTTAAACCTGGAGATTTAGGGTGTTGGATTGAGATGAAAGCCAGTGACAAATGTGCAGATAACACTGTTGAAGAAGTGGTCACAGCTCTAGTTTGGTTTTCACCTTGTTCAGTGCACAGCTTTCGCGATGTCAAGGCTAAGTAAATGCAGTTGTTTCCAAGGGTCCATGCATGTGTGGCTTCAATACCTCTAGTGCCACTTGTTACATGACTTCATTTTCCTGTAGGAGGAAAGAATGTTCATGCTTTTAGCATTTGTGTCAGAACTTTACAGTGAGGGTGGTAAGACACTGGAACGGGTTGCCCAGGGAGGTTGTGGATGCATCTTAACTGTGGTTTGTATCTAGTGTCTTTTGTCAGCTTTTAAAATAGAGGCCATTTGAGACTTTTGCTTTTACCTGTCACTGTCCCATCCAAGAACAAACAGTAAGGTTGTGATTATTTTTAATGGGCATCACTAAGATGAGCAGAGATGAGCTGAAAATTTGCATTTATGTGGTCCATGAGCTATTGGCTTGGGGCTTTGTCTTAAGAGTGTATTTCTCCTAGCTTTTGAGAAACTTCAGTGAAGTCAGTGCAGCAGCCTTGGTTTGCATGCAGTGTCCTTGAAGTATGAGTGCTACTGTGAAACACTTTGATTAAAACACTGTCATGGTGTTTTCAAGCTGATTTGAGTTAAAAATGAATGAACCTGATCATACTGTCCATAACAGTCTTAGACAAATTTGGTTTAACACAATCAGGTTTTAAATCTGTCAAGTGCAATTTATAAGACAGGGCCTATCACCTTTGATAGATGAACCCAGGTAAACTTTGCTATGACCAATAATGAAAGAGCTGCCCTCAGCTTGCTCTTCTGCCCTTCTCCTGAGGGTCACCTCTTTTGTAACAAAATCAATGGACATCAGTAAGTATCTATTTCATAGCCAGTTTTCTTAGCACCACCCCAGCTTCTTTGGTGTCTGTGGTTAAGGTGTTGGGTCAGCACTTGCAGAACCTGAGTGGCAGGCACTTTTCCTTCTTCCAGCTCAATCTGGGGGCAGAGTTCTCCAGGAGAGCTGCAGTGGAGACAAACATGGATGAGGATTGCTCAAGTGGCTAAATGATTCAGAGTGAATCAGCCTACAACCTGAGAGAAGAATGAATGAATGACATGTTAGCATTTTTTATTTGTAGGAGGCTGAAGAGTAGATATGTTGATGAGCTTCTTGGAACTAAGGATTGGCTTGTGGGACTGACTATATATAACAGTAATAAACCTGGTAGATAATCCCAGCACCCTTTCAACAAATGAAGTTAAATGAAAGAGAATGCACAAGAGGGAAAAGAGATATAACATGTTTTAGGAGATTTTACAGTCTTGTAAGAGAGAAAAGGTTCATAAAGAAGATCTTATCCTTGACTTTTGGATCACGCCAATATTGTTTTCTATAACACAAGATAAGGTTTCATGTCAGAGAAAGGAATTGGTGGACATTGTCAAGTAAAGTTCTCAGGAAGCNTCACTCTCTCTGGCAAGAACTTCCTCCTAACATCCAGCCTAGACCTCCTATGGCACAACTTGAGACTGTGTCCCCTTGTTCTGTTGCTGGTTGTCAATTTGACAGTTTGCTTTACTTGTTATGATGCTCATAAACATCCCTCTCTCTTGTTCTGTTTCCACAGGTATCACTATTATGGAATTGGCATTAAAGAAAGCAGTGCATACTACCACTCTGTGTATTCTGGGAAAGGCTTAACCAGGTACTGACTTCTGAGATTTAAGCTATGAAACTTTCATTTTAGCCTTCCCTTAGGAAGATATTTGTAGGATGCTGGTTTTTATTGATACCAGAACTAGTATTGCTGCATGTCTCAATATCTGTCACACCTAGATTTAAATATCAGTTTGCTCCTTAAAATAAACGTTGATTTTGTGTTGAGAGCTTGCTCTGGATCTTTTGCAAGTGTCTTCCAGTGTGGCCTTGCTGCAGTCAGTGTGGAGTTGCACTAACTTCTAATAGCAAAGGATCTCTTCAGGTTCATGTGAGGCAGCAAAACACCATTTCCAGAACACTTGTCTCATTTTGTTTGCTTGTGTAGCACCCTTTGAGTTCTTTCCCCAGGACAGCTTCCCATTATGAAACATCTGGAGAATGGTGTGAAGCTGGCACCTGTGGGCAGGAGGGAGGGGTCAACGTAGATTAATATTTACAGGTCCTTTGACTGGCTAACATCAGTTTAAACCTAACCCAGGAAGCTCTAATTATATTTATTTAAGGGACAGCTAACAGGATCAATATGTTACGATAGCTGCCTGTTGGTTTGCCAAAGATTAATAGTTCGTAAAACAAATGTCTCTGTTCACATATGGCTTGAATGATGACTTTCATTGTCTGTGGTACTATACCTTTGTGAGTGGGGACTCTGAGAAAGGAAAGGAATAAATGAGTTTATAAGCACACACAGAAAATTCAGCTTCTGGCAGATTTAGGTTATATCCAAAGAGAATTTTTCCAAACAATAGGACAAGTGTAGAAATTGGAGGTAATGTTGCCAAAGATGCTTAGAAGGAGGGTTCCCTCCTCTGCAAGACTTAAGGTGTAATAGACTGGAATCTGTAATTTCCTTGCCCACTGTTTATCCAGAGCTGCAGAGGTGTTGCTGGTACACAGTGGGCACTCAGCTTTATGTCAGCCAGTTCTGTTTTTCATGCAAAGCTCTATCCTTGCTCAATCTAGCAGCAGTGAATGCAAGTAAAGTGGTAGCTCTGCAAAATTGCCCACAGCTGGATTTCTGATGGTGTATAGTCACATAAAGATGGCATAAGTACTCACATAAGATGGCATAAGTACTCACATAAAGATGGCATAAGTACTCACATAAAGATGGCATAAGTACTCACATGAAGATGGCATAAGCACTCACATAAAGATGGCATAAGTACTCACATAAAGATGGCATAAGTACTCACATAAAGATGGCATAAGTACTCACATAAGATGGCATAAGTACTCACATAAAGATGGCATAAGTACTCTCCCAGATCTTCAGTATTCACTAGATTCACTAATTAGAAGCCTTTTCTTTGTTAGGACTTGAGCTCTCACGTATGAGATGTTGAATTGTCAGGGTCTAGCAGTCAAAATGCCTCCCTAGCTGATTTAGGACAGAAGCTTTAATGCTCCTTTTACACTGTCCATCACTGTAGTTGGATTCGGCTGTGTCAAGAGAACGACACAGCAGGCTGGGGTTAAGAAGCTTCTGGGTATGGAAAGAGTTAAGCAACGTAGGGCTTCGAGATTTAGAGTGAATCTCCCTGTCTGCTGCACATAATGATCCATCATAAAATCTGCCCTTTGCTTGATGTCTGTTCTGGTAGGTGAGCTATCAAAGTGGTTCCTGCTTGGATCAGAAACAGGAAGGAAGAATACCTGCGTTGACAATGGGCATCAGATCATGCTGCAGCCTTGCACAAGCACAGGAATATGGATGCCTTTACCACAAGGCTTGCATGCTAGTAGACAGCTTGTCAGAGGATTAGAATGGGAAAGGGGCCTGTTTGGTTGCTTAAATCCTGAATGTCTCTTTAATTCAAACCTGATTTTATCCTTCAGTGCTTGATCAATTATCTGTATCCTCGTATCTTAGGAGACATTAGAAGGTTTCTCAACATGCTCAGGCACATGCCAGTCACTGGAAGAAGTTGAGAAGAAAATGTGACTTTACTTAGAAAAATGAGCACATTTCTCTCAGTCTGATTAGAACTGCTCTGTTTTGTAGATCTGTAGTCAATGGGTGGGTATCTACAAACTGTAAAAACGCTCTGCTCATGAAAAATAATTCAATATGGTTGTTTTTCAAAGGTTCTGAGGAAGCAAGCTAAAGAATGAGGTAAGTGTTGTGATCTGTGTCCTGTCCAGGTATTGTGTGATCTGTGCTTTTCTTCACATTCATTTCTTTGAAAATTGCAACATTATTCACTGCATTTCTTCCTTCTCCTCCTCCTCCTTCTCCTCCTCTTCTTCTTCTCCTCCTCCTCTTCTTCTTCTTCTTCTTCTTCTTCTGCTTCTTCTTCTTCTTCTTCTTCTTCTTCCTCTTCCTCTTCCTCTTCTTCCTCTTCTTCCTCTTCTTATTCCTCATGTTTGTCTTCATATTCTTATATTCTTCTTCCTCATGAAGCTGAGTATTTAGCTGCTCCTAAATATTCAAAGAAAAGTAAGATTGGAAGGCATCTTCTGGGGTTCTTGTAGCAATCCAATTCCCCACAAACACAGTTTCATAACAGAGCCTCTTAAGCAAAGGATCCAGCTCTAGCTTAATTCTTTTTGCATCCATTAGCTTTGCAGTGACTGAATGCTGCTGTTTGTTCTGTCTTGCAAGAAAAAGCAGCAAGAAGACACCACAGGAAAATGTCACCAAGAGCAAAAAAAAAATAAAGACAGTCCTGAACAGGAGGTGTAGAATCCAGCTATATTGTAATAAAAAGGCCTTTTGGCTTCCTTCTCATCAGCCTTACAGCCTTTAACTCTTCTTGTTTTAATTTGAATGTCTCTATAGCAAAAAAGAAAAATCAGGCAGACTGCAATTTTCTATTGTAAATCTCTCTTCTGCTGAAACCTAGAGCTGTGTTTGGGGGTTGTTTTGTTTTGCACCAGTAGCCTCATTTTTCATTACTGCTATAGTCACTGTCCTTCTGGTCATAAAAAAATATGGACTGTTTTCCACTAAGGCTTAAGGATTGCTCCCAGGAGTCTTTTTTTCTTTTGTCTCTGAGTTTCAACTGGCATGGAATAACCTGCACCTGCATTACCCAAACTCTGAACCCACAAAACAACACAGGCACATCTCAGCCACATTGCCACAGAGAAAAGTCCCTACTACACAGTAGCTTTTGAAGCATAGAATCATAGAATCATAGAATGGTTTAGGTTGGAAGGGACCTCAAGGATCATCCAGCTCCAACCCCCTGCCACAGGGGGCATGACTAGGAATTGTCTGGGACAATGCTAACTGGCGTGGGCCAAAGGAATGCCAGGGGCCAATCTGGGCAATACTCTTAAGAATTCCTGACACCATTTAATTTACTAGACTAAATACAGCCTCTGTGATCGACTGATAAACTGCAAGTCTTTCTCCTTTTTCATTTC
This sequence comes from Tricholaema leucomelas, assembly GCA_013400475.1. Classification (NCBI taxonomy): domain Eukaryota; kingdom Metazoa; phylum Chordata; class Aves; order Piciformes; family Lybiidae; genus Tricholaema lacrymosa; species Tricholaema leucomelas. Next base: position 667,722 of record WAAF01006120.1, on the reverse strand, counting down.
CAGATAAGCAACTCCTAGCTGATAGCAAAAGTTCTCATTGGTCCCTGAAAGTGTAGCTTTGCTCTATTGATTTTCATCCCCTTTATTGTCATTATCTCCAGAACTCTGTACGTGACCTCTTAATCTTCCTCTTATTGATGATTTTATTGGCTCATGTCAGCCAATTTATTCTATGAAATGTTCAATCGCTTCAGCCCCGAGGCTGATCTGTGAGAATCTCCAATCTGTTTTCAGCCCAGCAGTTTCCCTGTCAACAAAACTTGTTAGCCTTTCAGCTGGAGCCAGTTTCTAAACCATCTGACATTTTGGTACTAATCCCCATTTTTCAGCAGTGTAACCAATCATCTCCCACGGTGACATACATCATGTCACGTCTTTGAGTGAGGTTCAGACAGATTAGATCTGCTGCATTTTCCCTGCTCAGATAATCAGCTATCTTATCACAAAGAGATAGTGTTGTGCTGTGGGATATCCCCAACCTATTCAAGGATCCATGAATGCTGCTAGAGCAGTCATTCTTTCAGGGTTTGGGGATGGAATGATAGAATGGCTTAGGTTGGAAGGGACCTCAAAGATCATCTAGTTGCAACCTCTCGCCATAGACAGGGACACCTCCCACTAGAACAGGTTGCTCAAGGGATGGAAAATGTCTCTTTGCCTTGGCATAGATGAATGCATGTTTACTTCCTAGATGTATGCATGTTTACTTCCATTTTGGTGTGGTATTCCCAGGCTGTTTGGGAATTGACAGTCCCAATAACCTGTCTTGTTTCTGTCCCGAAGTTCAACACTTTTTTCTTCCCAGAAAAGGAATCACAGAGAAGTCTGGAACACCTCTGCTATGAGGATAGGCTGAGGGAGCTGGGATTGCTCAGCCTAGAGAAGACTCCAGGGGGACCTTAGAGCTGCCTTCTAATACCTGAAGGGATCTTGCAGGAAGGCTGGAGAGGGACTTTTGATGTGGGTGACTAGCAGCAGGACAAGAGGGAATGGTTTTAAGCTGAGGGATAGTAAGTTTAGACTGAATCTTAGGAAGAAATCCTTCAGTACAAGGGTTGTGAGACTCTGGAATAGGCTACCCAGGAAGGTTGTGGATGCCTCCTCGCTGGGGGGCCAGGTTGGATGAGGCCTCGAGCAGCTGAGTCTAGCTGAGAGGCATCCCTGTCCATGATGGGGAGGTTGGAATAGATGATCTCTGAGGTCCATTCTAATCTAAGCCACTGTATGAAATAAGTTCTATGAAATCGATCATGAGTTCTTGATTGTTTATCTCTGTGTTGCCTGAAATTATTCAGGCAGGTCTTAAAGGAACAAAACATCTTTCGTGGTGAAAACTCCATTTTAGCAATCTCAGCATACTGAAAATTTGGCCTCATACTTTCCATTAAAGTGAATAAGTGATATCCTTTACCCATTTGCCTGCAAACACATGCAATTAGCTGTTCCACAAAGATTTACAATGATTGCATAAGGTGTAATTCTCAGTGGGAACATAAAGACATTGAAAAGATGTTAAAACCCTGATTGTCTAAATATACTGAGCAAATGGCATTTGAATGAACACTTATTGAGTGCCAGGGACACTGTTTACTTCTGGTATGTTTTATCACATTTTCTAGTATTCTCTCTGTAGGGGGAGATATCAGCAAATTCTTTTATCTAAACCAGTTAGTGCACCATTAGAGACTGCATGGTTAATTAGGCAGATAATATTACTGTCATTATCTTAATGTTAAATGGCCATTAGAAACAGATGGCATTAAATTGAAAGGGCAAGTGGCAGTGGGTTAAAATATTAAGCCTAGAACCGAGGCATAGTCATATAAATCCATTAGCAAGGTAAAAAACAATATTGCTGATTATCCTCTCTTAAACCTCCCACCACCATCACTGCTTTCTTTTAAATGAACTAATCACTTTTAATCAGAGCTTTTAATATATTTCATGGGTAATTGCATAATAAAATCATTAAGATTAGTCCTGTTATTAAAAAAAGACAAACCTCCTGATACTAATAGACAATTATAGCAGTACAAAAGTATTGACAGGAAGAAGTGCTTAATGTTTCTAAATTTCTGCAACCTCTCTGGCTTAGAGCTCTGCATGTGTTTGAATAGTAGATAGCACAGGCAAAGTGTGTTTGCATAATGTATGCCTTTGTTCCCTGCTGTCTCTTTTGGCAGACCTGTAAAAACAGGGAGGTGTATATATATATATATATATGGTGACAAAGTCAGTTCTGGTTATAGCGCTCTGAATTCAGACTTGGAGAGGGTTTCACTTGAAACTGACTCCACGAGGCAACACTTGCAGGAAAAGCCTCCCCTTCCCATGCTTTTGGACTGTATGTGACTCTGTAAACCCACCGTTCCCACTTCTGGGAAGTCTGATTGTATGCAAAGGGGTAGGAAAAGGCCACTTCGGGTACTGCTCAAATGCCTCGTGCTTGGTCATAAATTCCATCCAGGGGTCCAAAGGGAATAGAATAGAATGGAATAGAATAGAGTAGGATAGGATAGGATAGAATAGAATAGAATAGAATAGAATAGAATAGAATAGAATCAACCAGGTTGGAAGAGACCTCCAAGATCATCCAGTCCAACCTAGCACCCAGCCCGATCCACTCAACCAGACCATAGCACTAAGTGCCTCATCCAGGCTTTTCCTGAACACCCCCAGGGACAGTGACTCCACCACCTCCCTGGGCAGCCCATTCCAATGGCAAATGTGCATGGAAGCACTGGATTTACACAGAAGGCCTGCTCAATGCTCTGTCTGCTTGCTTGGATGGGTTAAAATGGAACAAAAGATTTCAGCCAAATAATCTCCTCTAGGTTTGAATGCAGTCCTGTGACAGTGAGTACAGTTCAGTCAATAAGGACAGAATCATAACACAGATTTTATTGCTTCTCTTCAGGGTAAGAGTTTCATCCTAATGATACCATGCCCAAGCTTAATGAGGGTAATATGATGTGTGTTATAAATATGTGCATAGTAACACTGTGTCACTGCAGAATGTTCCTGCTCAGCTTTACTGAGAAGTAGTCTAAACCAGGTTTTGTGAGAGTGGTTAGAAGTCTAAACAAGGGTTGATTTACCCATTTATTGCTTCATGATCATTACCCATCCATACAAGACTGCTTGATGATTTATCCTTCAGTCTCCTTGCTCTGAAGGTTAGCATCTAGCATCCAAGACCTTTCCACAGTCTGTGACTAGTACAAGATGTGTCATTTCAGATGTCACAAGCCAAAGAGGCATGAGAGGTGAACTCCCAGGAATCGAAAGAAATGCTCAGGTCAGCAGAATTTAGCATAATTCAGGAGGGATTTATTTTGTGTTCAGGTCAGCACAGACCATATCTCAACCAAGTAACTTGGAGAACTCTACACAACCAGGAGTATCATTCTTGATGGGATATGAAACTTCTTGTCTGGTCAGCCACACAGAAAGCTATGTAAGTGTGCTCTTGAAGTCCAGAAAGCCAACTCAATCCTGGGTGGCATCAAGAGAAGTGTGGCCAGCAGGTCGAGGGAAGTCATCCTTCCCCTCTACTCTGCACTGCTGAGACTCCACCTGGAGTACTGTGTCCAGTTCTGTTACAAGAGGCATATGGATGTGCTGGAAGGTGTCCAGAGAAGGGCCACAAGGATGATCAGAGGGCTGGAGCTGCTCTGCTGTGAGGAGAGACTGAGGGAGTTGGGGCTCTTCTGTCTGGAGAGGTGAAGGTTTCAAGGTGACCTTATTGTGACCTTTCATTATCTTCAGGGGGCCTACAAGAAAGCTGGGGAGGGACTTTTTAGGATGTCAGGTAGTGATGGGACTGGGGGGAATGGCACAAATCTAGAAATGGGTAGATTCAGACTGAACGTTAGGAAAAAGTTCTTCAGGGTGAGGGTGGTGAGAACCTGGAACAAGTTGCCCAGAGAGGTGGTTGAAACCTCATCCTTGGGGGTGTTTAAGGCCAGGCTGTATGAGGCTCTAGACAGCCTGATCTAGTGTGAGGTGTTCCTGCCCATGGCAGGGGGGTTGAAACCAGGTGAGCCTTGTGGTCTCTTCCAACCCTGACTGATTCTATGATTCTCCGATAATAAAGGCTTGGTTTAGAAGTGCCCATGGACCCTACATGACATCACATCCATAGCATCAGAACATGTTATCAAACTTTACAATAAATTACCACAGTGAAACAGCAGAAATCACTGCTGCTGTGCTATGGGAGGAGGGGAAGCACAAGAGACTACGTCTCCAGCACCCCAAATCTCTGCGCTAGAAAGATGCATATCAAATAAATCTTATGGCCCCTGTGAGGACATCACAGTCCATACTGGAGAGGAGAGTGAGGACATCACAGTCCATACTGGAGAGGAGAGTAGTATTCTACTCTAGTTTTTAAACATAGGTTGAATCCAACACTTGTAGAATTCCATGAATGGAATGTGGCTGAAAAGCTGCATCACTCAGAAAACTCTTTTGTGGAGTTTAAAATGAGGCATATATTTAATGGCCTTCCTCAGCTGGAATACAGATCTGGATAAGCATCAATATTTTGGAAGGATTAGCTGAATGTAAATATTCAGGGATGCTGAGAGACTGCTGAGATTATGTACAGTTTTAGCAGGAGTTGTTGGTTTCAGTTTAATCTGTGTTTAGCTGGTTTGATGTTTCTTGTTTTTCCCTTCTGTTACAGGGTGGCTTCACTCGTAAATACTCTCTGAGTTCCAAAACTGGAACTCTTCTCCCAGAGTTTCCAAGTGCTCAACATCTTTTGCTTCAAGGGTGCATTTCTAAAGACAAGGTAAAAATTGAGCTGCTTCTGACTACTTACAGTTCAGAAATTGCCACAGAATGTCTCTTCGTATCTTAGCCTTTGAGGTATTGACATGAAAGAGCCAGAAATGTCCATAATCAAACAGAGGTGACTGATTTATAGAGGGGGCAAACCTTTACTAACACCAATTAACTGGCTTTCCACTGGAAAGGTGGTTGAATTATTTACCTATTAACTGACCCAGTATTTTACAAACTGATGGTATGTAAGACAGAGAGAGCAAAACAAATAACTGGGAGTTGTATTCATTCCAAATGACTTTGCATTTAAGGTGAATTTTATTCTGCTTAGATCAGAATGAATAATTCACAGCAAGTCATTGATTTTACTCTCTCATTAATTGCTTGAAAAGAGATGGTGAAAATCACAGTTATTTTGGATTTGGGTTTGGGGTTTTTAAAGAGTAAAACCATATTTCTCAAATCAAAACTCAGCATTACTTGTGCTAAGGGCAGCTGTTCAGTTAGAAGTATTGCTGGCATGTGTTTTACATCTTTTACTCCCTGCCTATGTGTTAGATCTTTGTTGTTTCTGCTCCCACGACAGGCTGCTACCTCTCTGAACTGTGCTAGAAACTTCTTTTGATACATGCTGTGAACTCCTCCACTGTAGCCTTCAGTAGAGGTCATGATGGTGGCTGTCTTGAGATCTGTTGCTTTAAAGCTTTTTATTTCATGAGCCCTTCCTCTCAAGTTTGTTCTGTGAAAGTAATGCAGCTCAGGATTCCTCTTTTGAAGGGCTAAATAAAAGGAGCCATCTGTACAGAGATCTTAGCTGGGAATCTCACAGTCCCTAAAGAAAGCCCAAGAACTGGTGCACTCTGCAGTGAGCATCACCTGCTGCTAGTCTCTTACACTCACAGCATTCTCATAACATTGACATCCGAGGAGCTCTTGAGGTTCCTTGCAGACCCAACACAGCAGTGTAAGCAAAACTGAATTTTACTCCTCCAGCTAGGAAGAAAAAAGATGAAGCTCATTTTATTTTAATGTTTGGGTCAGCAGCAGCACACAATCACTCTGATACTGGAACCCGGTGGGAGGGCACAGTCACTGTCTGGGACAGGCTCATGGAGTTATGAGGAAACTGTGGGAAGGCAGATGAACTTCTGTGGGTCCCAGGGAGGTGGTGGAGTTGCCATCACTCTAGGTGTGCAAGAAAAGCCTGGACGAGGCACTTAGTGCCATGGTCTGGTTGATTGGCTAGGGCTGAGTGCTAGGTTGGACTGGATGAGCTTGGAGGTCTCTTCCAACCTGGTTGGTTCTATGATTCTATGATTCTCTCCTTTTCCTTCCTGCTCTTTCCTTATTCCTTGTTCTCTTATTTTCTGGTTTTGTTCCTTACTGTCCTTTCCCCCTTCAGTTCATCTGACAAAGGGTTATTGAACCTAAGGTCCAATACTCTCTTAAAGAGAGCCAGTGCATGAAGTTTGACTCCTGCAGTGAACTCCTAAGAAATTGCATGCAACTGACACCTGCAGGGAGTCCAGAAATGTAGCAATCTGCACTGCAATAGGTTGATAATTTCTGCAACTTATGCTTCTGAAGAAAACTCACCCAAACTGTAAGCTTCCATCAACTCCTTCCAAAAAAAATCTGCCATGCACATTCTTGAATCTGACCCTTTCCCATTGTTTTCCAAGATAAATAGTTGTAGAAGCAGCTCTGAAAGTCAGCAAAGTCCATTTTCAAAGACATCTGGGTGCTGAACCCAGGGAAATAAGGTGGTAGGAAGTCGATTGGAAAGCTGATCCCGCTAGAGAAGTCCACAAGCTGTGACAAGCTTTCTTTGGTTTGGGACCACAAGAATGCTTTTGTTAGCATTTTTCCTTCCTTCAAATACTTTTGTGCTAGTTTGAGCCTAGCTGGGATGTTTTGGTGAGAAGAATTAGATCATAGTCTGAGAAATGAAAACAATGGTGAGGTCTACTTCCCTCACAGTCTTGCTGGGATGTGTAAAGAAGAAAGGCAAAACAAAGATTAGGTCACTTACTTCTTCTCTTCGCTGGGGAGCTTTGCCTGCTGGGGAGAAGCTGAGGCTGCTGGCTGGACTCCATCTTGCTTTCTAACCTCACCCTCCTTTGCTTGGCTGCTTCACCTTGCTTTTTAACCCTCTGGCTGCACCTCCATTCTTCCTTGGGACTGGGGTAAGGTTGACAGGGGTAGGGGGAAGGTGAGGGGTGGTTGAGAGCCCCTCCTGGGGACTCAGGTTTCTGGGAGGGGAATTGTGTTTGTGTTACCTTTTTTCCCTTGTATATTTCTGTCTATAACTGTATATACTGTAAATATCTGCTTGTAAATTGTGCCAGCTGTAAATATAAGCTTCATTCAAATTTCCAGAGCTGACTGAGTCTAGTCTGGGTGATTTCTAAAGTGTGGGGGGTGGGGGACACCCAAACCATCACAACTTTACAGGTTTCTAAGTGTTTGTTTATTCCCCCCCCCTTATTTTTTTGTTTAATTTCTTTTGATTTAGGTGTGAGTTTGGTTTTGGTTTTTTTTGGTTGCTTGGAGGGGGTTTCTCTCTTTGTGTTAGTTTGGATTTTGTTGGGGTTTGTTTGGGTTTTTTTCTTTTTTTTTGTCTGTGTGTTTTGGTTTAGTTTTTTAATGAATTTGCTACAAACTAAAAGAATTGCTGCCATTTTTTTTGTACAAAATCATTTAATGCCTCTGCAGAGCTGTTAAAACAAGCGGACACTCCACTCAAATTAGCCTGAGGAGATGAAAGGGAGGTGTGCTTTTGAAAGTTCAGTTCCTTTAAGGCAGTGATTAAACTTTGACCAAATGACTGGCAGCTATTTTCTCATTTGTCCAACTGGATGATGTTTCAGAACACTCATAGACGCCTATAGTAGCCTAATGATTAACTTGCACTACTCTTTAGGATTAATCTTACCCTCAGAAAGGTGAATTTACTTTACCATCTGACAGGCTAATCTAGCTCTTGCCTTGCTTTGACACATGCATTTTCACAGTGCCTACAGTTTGAGATGCTGCATTTCTCACAAGAGCATTGAGACTTGGAGAGGTGGATTAAGAACTAGAGATGAGTGATCTCATCATCACCTCTGGATATGCCTGTTTGTAGTAATACAGTTTATGGTCTATATTTAAGTACTAGCTTCAGAAAGCAGAAGCCTAGGTCACTATAACAGTAAATGAGAGAGCTAAGAACCTCTGTTTAACCTTTCTTTCTTCCAAAACAGGTAGATACTCTTATCATGATGTACAAAACACACTGTCAATGTGTCCTTGACAATGCAATTAATGGGAACTTTGAAGAGGTAAGGTTGTTTGCACACAGATTCTTGGTGTATATGCACAGGGAGTCAAGAAAGAATGACTTATGTCCATTCATCTGGTTCCTATTCATTTAGATTGAGCATTTCTTACTACATTTTTGGCAAGGAATGCCTGACCATCTTCTTCCCCTGCTTGAAAATCCCATCATTGTTGACATCTTCTGTGTGTGTGACTCAATACTGTATAAGGTAAGTTTTTAGTTTCATGGGCAATCTTAACCACAACACAGCTTTTGCTCGTGTAAATCCAGCATAAAAATGAGAATAACAGGATGCCATGGCTGCTTTCTGCCTCCTGCCTGGATAAATCAACAATAATTCCACTGAAATTAAGCACCTAGAACTGAGTGATGTAGGGCTGGACTCCAGTCTCAGTTCAGCTGCACACTTGATGTGTGACTACAGGCAGCACACTGGTGGTGGAATCCTGACCTGCTTGCTTGAATGTAGCTGAAAGGAATGCCTGTGTGTACTTCACTGACAAGGCTAAATGAAGCCTGGATGAAAACTGAAGCCTTGCTTTTGCTTAGAGGATTGTTGCCATTTCTACCAGCAAGGAGAGCCTGTGGCAGATCAGCAAGATGATTCCACATGTGAATTTGTTACACACAGGTTATGCCAGGCCATGACTTCATGTTACAATGCTGGAAGAATACTGGGTTAAGGGATTCCTGTCAGCTACATTTCATTGCACCTAAGAAATGATGAGAGAAGTCCAGGTACAGGAATATGTGGAGAATAGGTTCAATGGCTTTATTCTGTATACATGTCCTGTCCTTATCACTTTGCTGTCTAAATGTACACTAGAGACACGAATGAGTAAATGGCCAGTGGGAGCTTGATATCATTTTCTGTTACCTTTTTGAAGGTCCTTACAGATGTGCTCATCCCTGCAACGATGCAAGAAATGCCAGAAAGGTAGGGATTTGACAATGGCAATGCTCCATCCAGTTTGGCAGGCGTATTCCAGACAAATTCTCTGTCCTAGTGAAATGTTCTCACGATATTCATGCTCATATTTAGAACAGCGGCATATAGATGGCAAAATACCATCAACTCTGAGGCCAGCCATGGAACAGCCTTAAAATACTACACATATATGAAATGGTAATCTCAGAATCACAGTCTCACAGTATCACCAAGGTTGGAAGAGACCTCATAGATCATCAAGTCCAACCCTTCACCACAGAGCTCAAGGCTAGACCATGGCACCAAGTGCCACATCCAGTCCTGTCTTGATCATAGAATCATAGAATCATAGAATGTTTNTTCTCTTCTCCAGGCTGAAGAGCCCCAACTCTCTCAGCCTGTCCTCAGAGCAGAGCTGCTGCAGCCCTCTGATCATCTTTGTGGCTCTCCTCTGGACCCGCTCCAGCAGTTCCATGTCCTTCTTGTGCTGGGGGCTCCAGAACTGCACACAGTACTCCAGGTGGGGTCTGATGAGAGCAGAGTTGATGTCTCATTTGAGGGGCTTATTGGATACTTTGAGACAGGTTTCTTCTGTACTAAAGCTCTAGAAGATCAAAAAAGAAACAGGATGTGCTTGTGTTGTTTAAGGAAAAAGAATTGTTAGCTTTCTTCAGAATACTTTGAAGATTTGTGTCCATAGTATCAAAGTGTTCTCTCAATTGGATTGGGCTGCCAAGGGAGGTGGTGAAGTTGCTGTGCCTGGAGGTGTTCTGGAAAAGACTGGATGAGGCACTTAATGCTATGGTCTGTTTGATTGGCTAGGGCTGGGTGATGGGTTGGACTGGATGATCTTGGAGGCCTCTTCCAACTTGGTTGATTCCATGATTCAGCAAGACATTAACAAGAGGATTATTATAAGTTACCTCTGAGTCTTCTCATTTTTCCCTTTCCTTGAAGGAAAAATCTTGTTTAGGATTTCATTGTCTGACTGAGTCCTTAGCTTCTGATATCCCTAATGGTTCTTGGATTTCTGATTGTTTTTAAAGCCAGTGGTTTTCAACCTACTTTGCTTGACAGATGGCTGGCAATGTTTTTCAGATGAGGTCCAGATCAATAGAGAGTCGATTTTAGCCTTCTGCTGATTGCTCATTTCCTCTTTTGGTGACACCTGAGGAGTAATTCACACACGTGTGAAGAGTATCTGTGAATAATAGATAGAAATACAATTAGTTAAACTAATGCAAGACAATTTTAATTGGTATTTCTCTAAAAGGTTGTTTTTTTTCCCCTATAGTTTACTGGCAGATATAAGGAATTTTGCCAAAAACTGGGAACAGTGGGTGGTGTCCTCTTTGGAAAATCTACCAGAAAGCCTGGCAGACAAAAAACTGCCAATTGCACGAAGATTTGTTTCCTCTCTGAAACGACAGACATCGTTCCTGCACCTTGCACAGGTAAAAAGAGTAAGACTACAAGCTCAAAAGGTTGTCTGGTCAGGCTCCCTGCCTGGTGAATGTGGGGCAGGCTGTGGGTGTAGTCTACCTGGACTTTAGCAAAGCCCTTGACAAAGTCTGCCTCAACAAGCTCCTGGCACAGCTGGCAGCTTGTGGCTTGGACAGATTCACTCTGAAATGGGTCAAGAACTGGCTGGAGGGCTGGGCCCAGAGAGTGCTGGTGAATGGTGCCACATCCAGTTGGCAGCTGTCACTAGTGGTGTGCCCCAGGGATCAGTGCTGGGCACAGTCCTGTTCAATATCTGGACAAGGGAATCGAGTCCAACATCAGTAAGTTTGCAGATGACACCAAGCTAGGAGCAGGTGTGGATCTGTTGGAGAGTAGGAGAGCCCTGCAGAGGGACCTTGCCAGACTGGATGGGTGGGCAGAGGCCAATGGGATGAGATTGAACAAGGCCAAGTGAAGGGTTCATGTCATAAAGATGTGAAAGGCAGTGTTTGGAGCACAGAGCCGGTCTCTGCTCAGTGATATCCAATGACAGGACAAGGGACCACAGGTGCAAGCTTGAGCAGAGCAGGTTCCACAAGAACACAATGATAATCTTTTCCACTGTGAGGGAGACAGTACTGGAACAGGGCATCCATAGAGGATATGGAGTCCTCTTCTTTGGAGACATTCAAAACCTGCCTGGGTGTGTTCCTGTGTGACCTGCCCTAGGTGATCCTGCTCTGGCAGGGGGTTGGACTGGATGATTTTTCAAGGTCACTTCCAACCCCTAACATTCTGTGATTCTGTGGATCAAACTTCAGTAGTAGAAAAGGGAGAAAAGACCAGGTAGCTGTGACCAGGAGGCACTCTCTGTGATGGTTTGGTAGCTTGGGCAAATGATACAGTGCGCCTAGGTGCTGACAGCTTGGGCTTTGAGGTAGTAGTCCTCACGAATAACTGTAGGTACACCATACATTCCTCTTGAATTAGTTTTCTCTTTCAGTAGCAGCCTCACCAGGGCAGAATAGAGGGGAAAGAGAACCTCTCATGACCTACTAATGGCACTCTTCTAATACACCTCGGGATGCCATTGGCCTTCTTGGCCACAAGATCAGGTAGCATGTCAGTGACGTTGTGAAGATGGTCTGATAGGAAGGTACATTTGAAGATTAGAAGCCTTATGGAAAGGAAAGATTACCTCATCTGATCTATGAAAAACTCTGCCATGATAAGATAACAGAACATAATATGATTTTAATCCGAGGAGCTGGTCAGGTGCTCCCCAGGTGGGGGCCTGGGCTGGGAGTAGCTGTTAGAGGGCTGAGGTTTGGATTTGTGTTGTGTTGGTGACATGGGGGTGGGTTAGCTACTGCTGAGCAGTGCTGACATAGTCAGGGCCTTTTCTGCTCCCCACATCACTCTGCAAGCAGCTGGGAGGGGACACAGCTGGAGAGCTGACCCCAGCTGACCAAAGGGATACATCCTCCCAAGTGATGGCATGCTCTGCAACAAAACCCACGGGTTTTTTCTGCTTTTACACTTCCAGTTCTCTCCCTCATCCCATGGGAGCTGAGGAGTGGCTGGCTGGTGCTCAGTTGCCAGCTGGGGTTCACAGGATCACACAGGATATTAGGGGTTGGAAGGGACCCAAGGAGATCATCGAGTTCAACCCCTCTGCCAGAGCAGGACCACACAACCTAGCACAGATCACAGAGGAACTCATCCAGACAGGCCTTGAAAGTCTCCAGAGAAGGAGACTCCACAACCTCTCTGGGGAGCCTGTTCCAGTGCTCTGTGACCCTTACAGCAAAGAAGTTCCCCCTTGTGCTGAGGTGGAACCTCCTGTACATGTTAAAGCATGAGAGGGGCTCAGCGTTTTGCCTTGCCTTCCCTTGCAGATTGCTCGGCCAGCTCTTTTTGATCAGCACGTGGTGAACTCCATGGTCTCAGATATTGAAAAAGTTGATTTGAATAGTATTGGCTCTCAGGCACTCCTTGCAGTCTCAGGAAGCACAGACTCTGATGGGGAGGTCTACAGTGAATGTAAGTTGATGCTGATACATTTGTGACATCACTTTTGCCACATCACAGATAAAGCTTTACTACTAAACTTAGTAGTAGAAAGGCTGAATCTTTAAAAGAATGGAAAACAGCAGATTTGAACTTCATTTCATTTTAAAGCTTAATGGCCTTAAAAGGTGTAGCATTGTAATGCCTGAGTAATTAAAATATATATATGATGGATATGTCTGCTTGCTTTGCTAGGAAATTGCTTATTTCTTCACTGCTCTAATTCTTTGCTTTTCCTTTCCATGCTACAATATTGTCATATGGCTGGTGAGTGGCTTTTTCTCATGTTCAGAGCAGTGTACTATGATATATTCTCCTTTTTACATGGTAGATGACTCTATTACAGTGTTCCAAGAACTGAAGGACCTCCTAAAGAAGAATGCCACTGTGGAATCATTTATTGAATGGTTGGATACTGTGGTTGAGCAAAGGGTTATCAAGGTACCTTTCAAATGTTCTGCCTGGCTTGAAGCCAAATCCTATTCCCCTTACTCCTTACACAGTCTCTTACTTATGCAGTCACATTGGTTTTTGGATTCTTAGGTCTGCTCCCATCTTCCTGTTGCAAGAAGGGAATTCTTCACTTAGTGTGAAAGATTCCAGTGCTGTTAGCTTGAATTACTCATGCTGAGTGCTTCCTACAACTACCTGAAGCAAGGCTGTAGCCAGGTGGGGGTCAGTCAGTCTCTTCTGCCAGGCAACCAGCAACAGAACAAGGGGACACAGTCTCAAGTTGTGCCAGGGGAGGTATAGGCTGGATGTTAGGAGGAAGTTCTTGCCAGAGAGAGTGATTGGTATTGGAATGGGCTGCCCAGGGAGGGGGTGGAGTTGCTGTCCCTGGAGGTGTTCAAAAAAAGCCTGGATGGGGCACTTAATGCCATGGTCTGGTTGATTGGACAGGGCTGGGTGATTGATTGGACCTGATTGATTCTGTGATTCCATGATTCTATTATATATGCAAGTAGTTATGCAGGAGTGATTACACTAGAGCTCAGAACAGAATAAAGTCCTGTGTTAGAGCTCAATTAAGAGGTATTTGCAAGATCTGTGACTCTTAACAACAGAATAAAATGTTGCCCATTGCTTAGAGCAGCTGAGCACTGATCTGATCAGATAGTGTTCTATCTGGAAATATGATACCTTATCCATCACTCTAGGGAGTATCTTGATATGAATGGATGCAAGAGGAGGAGACACCGCAGTTAGCTTTGACTGGCTTGCAGAAGAGTGGCTCTGCTACTTCTTGAATACCTTTGGTCATGCCGTTTTTCTTCCCCTGATTTTGCAAATTTCAATGCAGACAGCAATTTCTTTCCTTTTAAAGTGTACCAAGTTTCTTAACATTCACTGTATTGCTCTTGGGCAGCATAGTGAGAAGCTTCGGATGATTCAGGGCAGTAGAGTCAAAGCAAGACCTGATATGCACTTACCCAGACACACCACTGTCCCCGAAGCTGAGCAATCACAACTTAATGGTTACAGTCTAACACTGATTCTATGGTTTCAGAAGGCAATTTCTGCTAAATAGGTCAGGTAGAAAAGGTGAAGCTCTCTCTACTCAGCATCCACTATGCAATACTGTATGATTAGTTAACAGGTACGGTTCCTAGCATTGTTTCCCTGTAGTTAGGGGTAAGAAATGCCAACAAGTCCTGATACGAGGCTAGGTCAACTAAGCACGAGCTAATAATTTACAGAACATGTAATCCTTCCATTGCTGTCTGCCTTCTGGTCATGCTGAAGTGTGGTGACTGTCAAACTCGTGTAACAGCTTCTTTCAGCTTGTTGTTTGAGAAAGCAACAGGGCATATGTTACCACATGAGCAAATCACTGCCAGCAGCATTAAAACTCTCAATGCTACAATAGTAAACATATCATTTTGTAAGAGAAAGTCTGGCCTGTCTTACAGAGACTGCAGTAAACTACAAAGACCTAATTTCTTATCCCCATTCATGTGGAATAAAATTGTGCCAGAGGGTGAGGATTTATTTTCTTTCTCTCTTTCTTTCTTTCTTTCTTTCTTTCTTTCTTTCTTTCTGCCCCTGTACTCTTGCATATTTGCAGAAAAAGATGGCACCTTTAATACTAGAATATGAGGTAATTCACATAACTTCAGGGCATAGCAAAGCCCAAGCATTAAGCTTCATCAGCTCTGCTCTGATTGCACTGAAAAGAGTGAATGATGCTGCTCTTTATCACTTCAGGACACACATTAAGAAGATTGTGACCTCATTGCTGTGTACAACTACCCGAAGGGAGGTTGTAGCCAGATGGGGGTCGGTTTCTTATCCTAGGCAACCAGCAACAGAACAAGGGGACACAGCCTCAAGTTGTGCCAGGGCAGGTCTAGGCTGGATGTTAGGAGGAAGTTGTTGCCAGAGAGAGTGACTGGCATTGGAATGGGCTGCCCAGGGAGGTGGTGGAGTCACCATCCCTGGAGGTGTTCGAGTAAAGCCTGGATGAGGCACTTAGTGCCATGGTCTGGTTGACTGGATAGGGCTGGGTGCTAGGTTGGACTGGATGATCTTGGAGGTCTCTTCCAACCTGGTTGATTCTATGATTCTATGAACTAGCAAAGAGTCAGAGAATTACAGAAGAATGACTCTCAGAAGGAAAATGAACAAAAGCTACAACTTCCAACCTGGTTGATTCTATGATTCTAAGATACTTTTGAATCAGACAACTTGACCCTTGGGTCAAGGACACCTTGAACTCTCCAGCATATTCAGTTCCTCTCTATTCTCTGCAGAATGCAGGGTGGCATTTTTAACAGCATTTTACTATCCTCTTTCAGGCAAGCAAGCAAAATGGAAGGTCACTAAAGAAGAGAGCTCAAGACTTCCTTCTCAAATGGAGCTTTTTTGGTGCTCGAGTGATGCATAACCTAACTCTAAACAACGCGTCAAGTTTTGGTACCTGGGCTCTGTAAAAACACTCATGTTTTGCACCCATCTGCCAGCACTTAGCAGCTTTCCACCATTTCCTGTGCAGAGAAATGTGTCCCAGTCTAAAGACCTTTGATCAAAGCCACAAATGCTGTGTACCATGTCTTGGAAACTAAAATTTCACCCTAAACATTAGCAGCATTTTGGTGGTGCCCAAATGCTTGGTAAAATGTCTTGCAAACTGAAATATCACCCTAAACATTAGCAACATTTTGGTGGTGCCCTGTGTCACATGCTCACTCTTAAAAGTTATTTTGGTTTGCTGTTGGTTACTGCTTTGTCATTTGAGAGTTAGAAGGTGTCTTTGTTTTGATATAGCTGCAGCAGTGTAATTACATATCTCAGTACAGGAGACAAGATTGAAATCGTTCATTTCACCTGTGGATCAGTATGGTACAAAATTCCTGCTGCAGAGAAGTTCTTGTGTGTGATATGTTTTCCTGACAGCAAAAGGAATTTGGCAGGTCACCACTCATTTAATTCTGGGATCAGCAGACAATCGATTCAATAGCGTTGGTGGCTCTCAAAAGATGGCACTCACATGTCCATCTGTGGATATTTTTGTGGACTCTTACAACCTTTAATCAAATAAAAGTTGGTAGAGCAAGTGAAAGTCATTTTAAATCTGATACATGATTTCCTAGCTTTATTTGTGGGGATATTGTTGCCTAAAATTCAGAGGGTGTTTGAAATGGCTGTAGGAGAAGATGTGTTTTTAGTGTGATATATCCTTGAAACAAGGTCTTGACTTCACCAGTTATTGTCTGGTTATTTAGCACAAGGCAAACAGACATTGAGCAGAGGCATTCTAGCAGCCTTTGGCCTTATCTAGCTTCACTGTGTGCCCTCTTCAAGTATAAAGCATGTCTCACTTTCATCAGTATTTTTCTTTGATGTAATTAGTGGTCAAATAGCCTACAGGACAGTAAACAAATGAGCTAGGTGGGCCAGTGCAAAGAGAGATTAGAGCTAGAAGTTAGGCACTATATCTTGTTGGTCTTGCCAGGTCATTTAAAGTCCACAATTATTTGTTTGTTTCACTTGCTTCTTGCAGAGTGGTGAGAGATGGTCACAAAGATAACTCAGCTACTCTCTCTCCTTCTTCTCCAAAAGGTTCTTTTCATTTGATCCGCATGCTACTAGATGAGTACATCCTGCTTGCCATGGAGACACAGTTCAACAATGACAAAGAACAAGAACTCCAGAATCTACTGGACAAATACATGAAGAATTTAGGTAACTAGAACTTAGTTCTGTATTTTTTAAACATTGACTTAATTGTTTGAATGTAAACAGAAGCAGGCTTACTGTCATCTCCTGAAGGTGTAAGTTATATGCAGTGTCATTAAATTCATCAGAAAAGCTTGTGACCACTCATTCCATCTCTGTACCATAGAATCATCCAGGCTGGAAAAGACTTCCAAGATCATCCAGTCACACAGAATCACAGAATTAACCAGGTTGGAAGAGACCTCTAGGATCATCGAGCCCAACCTATCACCTAAGCCTTCTAATTAACTAAACCTATCACCCAGCCCTATCCAATCCACTAGACCTTGGCACTGTTCACTTAATAACATTTTGTGGGAATAGGAATGCACTTATGCATGACATGATCTGAGATGCAGGAAACTCTTGCAGGTACATCTGAAGTGCAGGAAACTGAGGAGTGAAAAGCAGGCTAAGTAGCAGAAAGGGCACCGATTCCTAATCCACTTATTCTGCCACACCTGGAATTAAGAATGTGTTAAATGGTACCAAATAACTCTGCAAAGTTGGAGCACATATTTGGAGCCCTCTTTAGCATCTGGTTGAAATACTGCTATGTGGAAGAGAAACAAAGTTAATAGAAAGCAGTATCCTTGACATTTTCCATCTACGATCTTCTAGGTTAGACAGTTTGAAGCTGTATGCTTCAGGTCCTTCACTATAAAATGAATGAAGATTGATTTGGATCAAATTCTGGCCCCAGTTAATCACTAAAAGTAATTAACCAGGGAGGTGGTGGAGTTGCCATCCCTGGAGGTGTTCAAAAAAAGACTGGATGAGGCACTTAGTGCCATGATCTAGTTGATTGGACAGGACTGGGTGATAGGTTGGACTGAATAGAGCGGGTCCAGAGGAGAGCCACAAAGATGCTCAGAGGGCTGGAGCACCTCTGCTATGAGGACAGGCTGAGAGAGTTGGGGCTCTGCAGCCTGGAGAAGAGAAGGCTTCGAGGAGACCTTATAGTGGCTTTCCAGTATCTGAAGGGAGCCTACAGGAAGGCTGGGGAGGGACTATTGACAAGGTCTGGTAATGTCAGGACAAGGGGGAATGGGTTTAAGCTGGCAGAGGGGAGATTTAGACTGGATGTTAGGAGGAAGTTCTTTGCAGTGAGGGTGGTAAGACACTGGCACAGGTTGCCCAGGGAGGTTGTGGATGCTTCCTCCCTGGAGGCGTTTAAGGCCAGGCTGGATGAGGCCTTGAGCAGCCTGTTCTAGTGGGAGGTGTCCCTGCCTATGGCAGGGGGTTGGAGCTGGATGATCCTTGAGGTCCCTTCCAACCTAAACCATTCTATGATTTTATGATTCTATGAATGATCTTGGAGGTCTCTTCCAACCTGGTTGATTCTATGATGCTTAAATTTCTGTTGTTAACTTCAGAATGAAGCATCATAAGTGCCGCCGGCAGAGCGGCCACACGTAAGCCTGATTCACTCAGTGCTATTTGCTTGTCTTTACTGTTGACATTTACTTCAAGGGGATAAATCTGATTTCTACCTTTACTATGATGACTTCAGTGAGTAGCTGATATTCTGTGATGTAGATCTCCAGTCAGGGAATGTGATACAAACAGTTCTGCTGGCAAGATCAAGACTAGAGCAGTGTTTGTATCCATTTGCTACGGGCAAAATATGGAGACCTTAGACCATTTGAATGTAAGCAACCAAAAACCTGAACAAATCAAGCAGCTCATATCTTGTCTATGGAGTAGTGGTGAATGTCTGTGCTATGAGCATACTCAACAGCCACTAAGGGTTTTCACTTACTCTTCCAGATGCAAGCAAAGCCACCTTTACTGCTTCTCCAAGCTCCTGCTTCTTAGCAAATCGTAACAAAACTGCTCTGCCCAGTGACACTTCAGTCAAGAACGAGTGTCTAGCAGAGCAAACCTACGTGTCCTTGTCAGCTAGCCAGCCCAGCAACATACCTTCTGGTCTGAACCCCTTCACCACAGGTGACAATGAGAATATGCAGCTGCCAGGTATGTGTCTGTTCTTCCAGTTTCTCCTTCTCAGTCTTTCACTGCACAGTTACACACTGCTGTAGGGAGAGCAATGTCCAAATGCATCTATAAAGACCTCTGGTAAATAACATATCACAGATGGCACAATTGTAGAGCCCTGCCTGTAACAGATCCTCTTGGAACAATGGTCTATCTGTTGGCTTGGTATGGTTTTTGTGAGGAGAGGAAGAAGAGTAACCTGGAACAAAAAGAGGCTTGTAACCATTGGAATTCCTTACTGAATGTGGCAGCCTCTAAGCTGGAGAATGAAAGTGCGAAGCTTTATGGCCTGAAGCTGTGAATGCTGAATACCTGAAGGGATCCTACAGGAAGGCTGTGGAGAGACTCATCATAAGAGTGTCTAGCAATAGGATGAGAGGGAACAGTTTTAGGCTGAAGCAGAGTAGGGTTAGACTGGATCTTAGGAAGAAGTTCTTTGGTACAAGGATAGTGAGACTCTGCAATAAGCTGCCCAGGGAGGTTGTGGATGCCTCTTCCCTGGGGAGTGTGTTCAAGGCCAGGTTGGATGAAGCCTTGAGCAACCAAGTCTAGTTGAGGGGCATCCCTGCCCATGGCAGGGTGGTTGGCATAGATGATCTCTAAGATCCCTTCCAACCTAAGCCATTCTATGATTAGAATATATAGATGGGATCCACTGCATGCCCTTTGTAAAGGCTTCAAGTGGTAATGTACACTCCACTGGAGGGTTAGTGTCTTAACAGGTCCTCTCTTCAGCAGTACTGCAGTTTAAGCACTAATCAAGGCTAATGCTTGTTTATTCCAGGTCAGATGGAGCTGTCTCAGAGCACTGGTCACCTGATAACCCCACCCATTTCACCAGCCATGGTCAGCAGAGGAAGTGTTATCAACCAGGGGCCAATGGCTGTGAGACCTCCAAGTGTAGGTCCAGTGTTATCCACACATTCACAGTGCTCTTCCTACTCAGAACCCCTTTATCAGACTTTGTCACAAACTAATCAGAATTACTATGGAAACAACTCCAACTACCAGGCTGTGTTCAGAACTCAGGCCCATTCCACTTCAGGAGTTTACCATCACAGAGCAGAGCACAGCCGATTCACCGCCTTGAGTGAGCAGCAGTTCTCTAGAGACTACTTCAGCAACAGTTGTGCTGTGTCTCCATACAACGCCAGATCCCCTTCCAGCTATGTTCCCTCATCCATGTCTCAGGATACACACAATATGCAGTTTCTGAATACTGGGAGTTTCAATTTCTTGAGCAACTCAGTGTCTACGTGCCCAGGAGCAGCATATCCTGCTAACGCTTCCAACGGTATTAAGATTTATTTTGTTTTTCCCTTCTGTTGCTCTTTCCTTGCTGGAGTAAACTACTTTATCTCTGATTCTCTGCTGTTTTTCAGCTCTTATTTATACCTCCCTGTTTTCCACTATTTTGATGCTACCCAGAGATTGTAAAGCAGCTTAACAAGCTACTTAAGGATTTGTTGTCCTCTGGTACATCCTCAGCTGACCTCAAGCACATCTGCTGCACCTATGCTAATCTTCCTTTGGCATCATCACCACGTGTTGCACAAAGGAAACAAACCCAGGATGCTCTTGTGGCTTAACCATCTCTTGAAAAGCCCCCAAAACATCTGCTGTGAAGTAGGGCAGGCACAGGACAACTCACCTCCAGGCTCGGCATCATGGACCAGTCTAGTCATACGGTGAAATGGAGTACAAAAATGTGCAGTCAGCAGCAGTTTGAGACTTTAGCCCTAATATTTCTTATACTTAAAATGTAAAGTTATTGCCAGAGTCTGCTTAAGAGATACAAGTCAGCAAAACCACCTCTCCTGCAGGGAAGAGACATGTTGCTTTGATACGGGTTTGTGCGTGCAGTAAGGATGTGTGGCCATGCAGATTTCTCTTCTGGCCACAGACTGCAGGCTGCTCTTGAATTCTTACCTTTGAGTAGAAGGATGGTTCTGTACTTGAAGGCATGACTGAACTCTTGAGATCCTTTTCCTCCTTTGTTGCCATCCCTCTTTTAGGTCAATCAATGTGTATGTTACTAGGCTGTATGTGCATATAAATAATCTTATTCTCAAGGGACTCAGCTGGGAGTCTTGTGTCCCAGATTATCACAGGCTTCTACTCTGCCTTTCCTTTTCAACAGTAGTTTCACTTTGCTTTTATCCAATCCCATAAACAGGATATTATGGAAACAATATCAGTTACCCAGACTCTCACAGACTTGGAACGATGGTGGATCAGCACGTTTCAGTAATCAGCAGTGTCAGCAGCATCCGCTCCTTGCCGTCGTACAGTGAGATACATGACCCACTGAATCTCTTGGATGACAGTGGCAGAAAGCAAACAGCCTCGTACTACACAGAGTCCTCACCTTCGATTCTCTGTCGGACTCCTCTGAGTAAGTGCAGCCAACAACTGAGGAAGAGCTGTGAGCTTTCTGGCACGCTGACAAGTGCTGAGTATTAAAATGTAGATCACATCCACAGTATATGAGATGCAATACAGAGATCAAATAGCTCAGTACCCAGGCTGTATCTTAAGCTGTGTTTCCCCCCAAATAGCAGGACAGTGGGCTTAAAGATGATCCCTGAGGAGTGGAATGGCTGGCCTGAATGGCAGGAAAACCCATCTTAGGAAACACTTTGAAACTTTTAAGTGAGCTAATCACTGACTAGGTTCTTCTAAGGGCTCTTAAGAATCCTCACTCTCAGACAGATCTAGATGTGTAGATATACATACTTCCTGTGCTATGGTCCCTTCCTGGCCTGTGTATTAGGCAAAGTTCCTACTGACAGTGATTTCAGGTGAAATTACCTAACCCCCAAGTGTTTGTCTTGGTACAGGCATAAAACAAATGGCAGCTGAGTTAGGTTTCACATTTCAGAAAGGGTTGAATAGAAGAGATAAATTAGGGCACCATTTGTTTCTTCAGAAGATTACCTCTTTTTACTACTTACCTGTTAACCTCACACAGAAGATGAGACTTTACTTGCCTCATTAAGAATCTGCAAGTATTCAGTGCTCAGTTTTTTAAAGGACACTAATGAGGGGGGGGTGGAAATGACTGTTAGTGCCATGGTCTAGTTGACTGGATAGGGCTGGGTGCTAGGTTGGACTGGATGATCTTGGAGGTCTCTTCCAACCTGGTTGATTCTATTCTATTCTATTCTACCCATCAAGTATCTTCTGTATTCCACATTGCTATGTGTCAGGTGGTGGCAGCAGTGGTACCACTAGTGAATATGGATCTGAATGGTACAAGATAAAGGCAAGCAGAGCGTGCAGAAGCAGCTCTGCACCATTTTCACAGAGTGGTTCATATCATAACACAAAACTTCAGGCCCAGAGCTGGATTTTTAGCAGAGTTCACTTGCACATGGACTTTGGCTTATTCCCTGCTAGAGTGAGGAGCCATTGAAGAAAAGCTATAGAAGTGTAGGCAAACTGAGTGAAGTACAGAAGCATTGCCATTTCTGCCCTTTGTATGCTGTGCCTGGTGGAGAAGAGAGTCAACCACCTGAAACTGGGTTAATTGTTGAGTTCCATAGATAGAAAACTTGCAATGATAGTCACCTTTTTGTTTTGTTTTGTTTTCTTCCTCTCCCAGCTTCAAACATGCAAACCACATCTTCTTCCCAGTGTATGTATGGAACATCTGGTCAGTTCCCTTCTCAGGAAAATCTGGAGTCCCATGGCCCACCAAGCAGAGAGATGGTGTCATCATTGCCACCAATCAACACCGTCTTCATGGGAGCAGCTGCTGGAGGAACCTGAGAGAGACATGTCAGTGCCTTGACTTTACTTTCTACATCCAGCCATCAAGACTGTGATGACAATCCCCTTCCATTCAGTGAAATAGAAAAGTGTTACAGATAGGTGTTAAAGGAGCCATTTTAGAGATAGAAGCAGTCCTACACACCACCACCACCCTCCCCCCCCAAAAAAAGCCCTATATTCAGATTGAGTCCTGCTTGTGAGTCGCTCAGGATTGCTCTCACCATTACAGCTTTTCAGCCAGAAATCCAGAGTGAGCAGAAAGGAGCCAGTGGTTCTTGAAAGCAAGACTGAGTTGTAAAGAAATGATTCCATCTATTCCTAATTTATTAAAAATGCTATTTTGGTCTTTCACTTCTAGATGTTTTTGTATGAAAGTGTTTATTTAATGCCTGTATTGCTCATTATTTATTAGGACCACAGAGTAACTGTTTACTTTCTCTTATTTGACAGATTGTCAAATGTATGTATGCTACCTCCTATGGAAATGTTTACAAGGTCAATTTTTACTGTTTTAAATGAAGCTAAGCCAAATCCTTAAGGTTGTGGTTTTTTTTTTTTTACTGCTGTGCTCTGGAAAGTCGATTTCAGATGTTTAGTGCCTGCTTATGTCAGTGGAAGTCCTCAGGAAATAAATAAAGCATATTGTGGGGGGGTTATTTTTTGTTTGTTTTAAAATAAACCACTTTCTCTTAAAATAAAACCAACCATGCATGCAAACATCATAAGCTAACTACTTGTAGTAGCCTGCTACTGAAACGAGTGGTGTTGTTGCCACACAATCTCATGAGCTTTCAGAGTTTCTCGTGATATGAGCCAAAGATTTCTAGTGCTGGAAATCCACAGAAAGGTGTCCATCAGCTGTCATGGTTTTTGGACAACTGTGTGTACTGAGATCAGCAGTGGTAAAGATGATTAAACAAAATTACAACCCTCCAGATCAGCTGTTTTAATGTAAAAATTCACATGTCCTCTGAGGACAGACTGAAAGAGTTGGGGCTGTGCAGTCTGGAGAAGAGGAGGCTCTGAGGTGACCTTCTTGTGGCCTTCCAGGATCTGAAGGGGGGCTAAAAAAAGCTGGGGAAGGACTTTTCAGGATATCAGGGAGCGACAGGACTGGGGGGAATGGAGCAAAGTTGGAGGTGGGGAGAGTCAGCCTGGACGTGAGGAGGAAGTTGTTGAGCATCAGAGTGGTGAGAGGCTGGAATGGGTTGCCCAGGGAGGTGGTTGAGGCCCCATGGCTGAAGGTGTTTAAGGCCAGGCTGGATGAGGCTGTGGCCAGGCTGCTCTAGTGTAGGGTGTCTGTGCCCATGTCACTGGGGTTGGAACTGGCTGATCCTTGTGGTCCCTTCCAACCCTGACTGATTCTATGAGTTTATGGTTCTCTATATAAACACACATCTACCTACGCTTCTGGAGGAAGACTCTTCACTGGTGGTTTTAAAGAGGACAGAGAACACACAAAACAAATTCCTTGCTACACAGTCAGGAAATAGCAGGTGTTAATTTATAACCAGTGTCCTGGTGTTAGATTTGGCTTGAAAGCCAGTCTCCTGTGCTTAGTTGAGGGCCCTATTCTCACTCGGTCCCCTGAACATCTGCTGGATATTGTGGAATTAGTAGGGTGGTTTTGGTGGATGAAACCAGATGATAATGTGATGAGTTTTCATTTCCAATTCTGTCTTCCTTTAGTATTTTCTATCAAGCAAGGTCTGACTACAGCAGAAAAGTAATTGGGCTGGCTCATGAGTAACTCCTGATATTGAATACTTTATGCAGAAGCAAAACAATGTAGTTCAGTAACTGAGATCTGGAAGACCTCAGCTCAATTTCTTCCTAATTCAGGGTGAAGTCCTGCACTGTGACCAAAAGTGCCCTCAAATTTTGCAAGCAGCTTTTGGCTTCAATAAAAATTTCCCAGTGAAGTGCAGGGGAATGCAATCTGGTTAGACATATTTATGGGGCAAGGCTTTGCAGCAAGGAAAGCAAGCACTGCAAAAGAGTTCTTTCTTAGTGATTATTCAGATCAGGATGCATTTCCACCTCAAATTACACCCATGAAAGTCAGGTTCCCTATCTGGGCAGCTCACTTTCATAGTCAGTGAAGAGAGATCCCTCCTATCCCAAGTGAGATAAAGTGGGGAAGTATGAAGATAAAGGATGTGCCTCTCCTGAAGTGCTTGTCTCTCTCTGCTGGCAAAAGGCAGGGTATACAAAGAATTACTTGAAGCTGGAAACTTCCAGACTGTTGAACTTAGGTGAAAGCAGTATGTAGAATTTAAAGGACATAAACAGCCACTAGCAGAGAAGGTCTTAGTTCATCAGGCCCTACATAAAAAGCAAAGTTTATGGTAAACTTAAAATTGTTGAGGCTGCCTGTGAGTGATTAGAGCAGGGTAATACAGGAGCTCTTACCTGGGTTGGGTAACTGAGAGGACATAGAATTAATTTTAAGGCTGATACAAGCAAGGCTGTATGAATAGTTTTGGGCAATGATTTAAGTGGAATCACTAATCTGTCTTTAAGGATGGGATTAAATTGGCTGTTAGCCTTGGAGATGCAGTCTGGGCAAAGTTGAGCTGGTTAGAATAGGCCTTATGGCTGTTGCAAATAAGAGCCTGCAAAGCTGAACTAAATTGTGTGTCTGAAACGGGTCACAGAACTTTCTATGATGAACTCTGCAGGTTTTGTGAACAGCTATAAGTAGATTTATGGGCTTGGATTCAGACTGCTGTGTTGGATGACATAACACCTGAGCTTGGCTTGAAGGTTAACTTCAGGGGCTGAGTCAACATGAAGCTGAGCCCATGAGTCAATAGTGGGTTTACAAGTGACCATCAAGCCCAGCTTAATGATGCTGTTTAGAAGGACCAACAGACTATACTTTGTTCCAGATTAACTAGGATTTATAGAGACCAACACAGATTATTATTATTATAGCTGGAAACAGGATTAATTAGGACTGGTGAAAATGAGTTGTTTCTGCATTTAGCAGGGGTTGTTGAGCTTACATGAAACCTACTGCCAGACCAAGTCATCCAGTTATGTTTTTTTTCATGGACTAGTCTCAGGTGTAGACTTGAAGCTAGTTTGAAATTTACCTTTGGAAATGAAAGAAGGTGAGGCAGTTCTGGAAGAAGCAAATGAGACTAATTTGAGGTCTTAGGTGATGAAGACTACATTATCAACCACACCTCTGAGGCTGACATTGGGGAGAGTAAAGTCGCAGTTGGGGTTCAGGCCAACATGAAGCAATGAATCTGAGTTATGGATTTAAGACCTCCAAGGATCTATATTCATTATTGAAATTAGTAAGAGTCACTGACATTTTCAGTAACTTCAGCTAAGATCTGGAATAAAAGGCTAGGACTAAGTTGGAATAAAAGCCTCAGACTAAGTTGGAATAAAAGGTTAAGGCTAAGCAAGTAATTATGTAATCACTGCATGTCTAAGGAGTCATTAGCTGAAACCTCTCTGATGGAAAGTAGATGCATCTTTCATAGGCTGATGAGAATGATATCCTTAAAGGAAGGACTGTAGGCTCTGTAGTTGTTAGAGAGATGCTACACCATTGCTAATTAATAAAACTCAAGTAATCAACATTACTGGGGTGGTGAAAGCTCAAGAAAGTAGAGGATCCTACCACAAACTATACTGCTTGTGGCAATTACAAGACTCAGCAGAATCACTTCTCAACCAGGATCTAAAACTGCCACGAACAGGGCAAAGCAGAGCTAGGATCTGAAATGAAGGGAGAAGAAGTATTGTGCCCACTGCATAATCAGTGACACTGAACAGCATTTCTCTGCATTTTGGATCCTTTATTACTCTCAGTTTTCCCCCATTTAACAATGTCTGCATGTTACAAGGCTGCACGGAGCAGTGACTGCACAATTGGAAAGATCTTAAAGATTTTATTAGCAGCTGAACTAGGAAAATCTACTTCCCTTCCTTTTGCCTTAGTTGATTATTATCCTTGATCAAATAAAGGGCCACATGTTCACACTGCCCCTGTGCCCTGGTTGCTACAGTAAAAAGGGATATACAGTGAAATTATACTTTCAGAGTTTGATTGTCTGTGCTTTTTTAGTTCTTGCCCTATTTCACTTTCTCATTGAGTTTTGCTCAGAACCTGTTGGCCATTCTCCAGGGTCTACACCTACATGATTGATGTGAACCAGGTTTTCTTCCTTGATCTTCCAAGAGTAGCCTTGCAGGTTTCTGCTCTCTTCAGGGAGGTGGGAATGGGGTTCACTCTACCTCTGCCAGCAGTCAAGGCATCGTCTGTCACTCTTAACTGATATGCCCCTGAGTCCTGGACAATTCAGACACATGCAAAGCTGAAATATTTATGCCTGGAATTATGCCTCTCTTGTCTATCTCCAGGCAATAGTTTGGCAGGTGTCTCTCTCTGAAGGATGCTTTTGCTCAGGAAATCCTTTTGCTTAGGACTTGTTGATCACAGAAATTCTTAGAGTTGAGGTTCACATGATTCCCTTACGGACACCCCACACACATCCTGTGGGGATCCTAGATACTTCAGTTGAGACTCAAGTCTGATTTGTAACAGAACACACAGTTCTGATTTGTAACAGAACACACAGGACAAGACAAGCTTTGAGTCCCTTCATGGCTGTTGGCACTGGAAAGTCTCAGTACAGCCTGTGAGGTCAGAAGGTGTTTGCCCACATGCTCAGGCTTACTCTGTGAGCCCCATCCCTGGGCTGGCTGCAGACCTGCTACAATGCAATCCATGAGAGTTAACAGCAACCTCCAAAAAGTATCAGTGACATAGCAGAGAAGATTGAAGTGGACATGATACAGCACCTCAGCTGAAAGTGGATGGTGTCCAGATAGTGAGGTGTGGAGAAGATATTTAATCAGTTTCTGGCTGTGTGTCACATATCCTGCAGGCTAAGCTGCAAGGTGACCAAGGAGATAAATTAACAAACACCCTTGAAAATGGAGTTTGGAGTTTAGCTTTGTTAAAGCTGATGGGTGAAGAGAGCTTTTCATGCATATGAAATTCTGGTCCTTAATTTTATAACTACTAGAAGATGACTTCTGAAACTATCCAGGCATCTAATTGTGGAAAACTTACTTCTCTGGCAATACTTAACTTACCTGTCTGTCTTGAAAGAAACAGATCTTCAGCCTTGCAGTGCTGAGCAGAATCATAGACTCATAGAATCAACCAGGTTGGAAGAGACCTTTAAGATCATCCAGTCCAACCTAGCACCCAGCCCTATCCAGTCAACCAGACCATGGCACTAAGTGCCTCATCCAGGCTTTTCTTGAACACCTCCAGGCAGGACGACTCCACCACCTCCCTGGGCAGCCCATTCCAATGCCAATCACTCTCTCTGCCAACAACTTCCTCCCAACATCCAGCCTAGACCTCCTCTGGCACAACTTGAGGCTGTGTCCCCTTCTTCTGTTGCTGGTTGCCTGGGAGAAGAGACCAACCCCACCTGGCTACAGCCTCCCTTCAGGTAGTTGTAGACAGCAATGAAGTCCCCCCTGAGCCTCCTTCTGCAGGCTGCACACCCCCAGCTCCCTCAGCCTCTCCTCATAGGGTTTGTGTTCCAGGCCCCTCACCAGCTTTGTTGCCCTTCTCTGGACACGTTCCAGCGCCTCAACACCTCCCTTGAATTGAGGGGCCCAAGCAGGACCATATATGACCATGAACAACACCTGAACAACACATGTAACTGTGGGTCCTGCAAATGCTGGCATCCATTTGTTTAGCTCAGTGACAATCAGGAAGGTAAGGTAAGGTAAGGTAAGGCAAGGCTTCTACATCTTCATCTAGTTTCCCAAGTAAGCAAACAGTTCTGAAGTGTTGCACACTCAGCAGTTCTTGCTGGCTGGCATTGACAGAATGGCTTTGTCAGGCATGCTGAAGAGACACAGAGATGCAAACAAAATTCAGAGTGGAGGTGGGCATGGGAAGGTGGGTGTGCTTCATGTAGTTGGCCTACAGTAGCTCCAGGTGACGTGCTACACTTCCACAATGACTGCAGCGTGGCACAAGGGTCCTTGTTTAGGAAAGCAATAAGCAGACACATGCCATTTCTTTACCAAGGGTGTAGAAATTAACAAACCCCAGTATCACTGAAAGCAGTGGCTACTCTTCTCAGGTGGGACTGAAGTCAGGGGAATTTCCCCCCCACCAGTCACACTGCTTTGACCACTTTTCTTTCAGCATCCAGCAGTTCCGTAGAAATCATTTTCCTGAGACAGGTTCATAAGGTGAGTTGCTGGGGCAGACCACCTAAGTCACAGCAAAGGGTGGCCAGCCCTCTAGCCACACATGCAAATGCAGCCCCAGGCATTGCACTGCCCAACAGCAAAAAATCTGCCCCTCTCAAGCACTTCTTTGTCTGCCATCCCCTAAAAGAGCTTCAGAAGCTGTAACGTCAAACAAACTTCAGCTGAGATCAAAGCATAGGTCCACACAATGTCTACATGGACATGATCTGTGGGAGAATATCAGATCCAATGTTTGGACATACAGAGTGTTTGCTGATTTAGCACTTTCATCTGTCCTGAAAGAAAACTTCCTTGGCAAACTAGAAAAAGAGAAAACAAGTGGATTCTGATCAACACAACGGGGAAGATTTCCTGCCATTCATACCTCTTTCTCTCTTTTTCAATACCTCAGGTTTATGTGACAAGATGTAAGAGTGCATTTCACAACTGGGAAGATTTCCTGCCATTCATACCTCTTTCTCTCTTTTTCAATACCTCAGGTTTATGTGACAAGATGTAAGAGTGCATTTCACAACTGGGAAGATTTCCTGCCATTCATACCTCTTTCTCTCTTTTTCAATACCTCAGGTTTATGTGACAAGATGTAAGAGTGCATTTCTTTCAAGCAGTGGTCAAAAGAGCTCTGCCAAGCTGATTGCCACCCTGGAATGGTTTGACTAAGTCTTTTTTCCACTTGACTTTGTGCAACTGGCAGGAGTAGACAAATCCTGAGGGTGTTGTCCAAGACTATACAGGCAGTGGTGCTACTGGTTGAGCAGCATTGAGAACATCAGACACAAGGTGCTGGATGACCTGATCATCAAGAGAGGTACAGAGGTAGGTGAATAGATGCAAATAGCTTCACAAAATCTTTTGCTCTGTCCTCTGCCTTAACCTTGTCTTCTGTTTTCTTCCCCTAAGCACAAAGAACTGAGCAGGTCCCCTTGCCAGGCTCTGTGGTGGTAGAGCTCAGGTTCCATTCCTTTCCCTGCCTCTCTTATAATCAAAGCCCCTGGTGAAGGGGGCAATTCCACTTGCCAGGCTCTGTGGTGGTAGAGCTCAGGCTCCATGCCTTTTCCCTGCCTCTTACGATCAAAGCCCCTGGTGAAGGGCAAATAGTAAGAAAGGGAAGTATCACAGTATCATCAGGGTTGGAAGAGACCTCACAGATCATCAAGTCCAACCTTTTACCACAGAGCTCAAGGCTAGACCATGGCACCAAGTGCCACGTCCAATCCTGCCTTGAACAGCTCCAGGGACAGCGACTCCACCACCTCCCTGGGCAGCCCATTCTAGTGCCCCACTAAGAAGGCTTCTACTTCACTCCTGGAACCAGGGACCATCAGGAGCCAGAAGCAGAAGTCCTACATGCACCTCCCCTTGCAAGAAGCAAAAGCTCTGTGAGCTTTCACACCTTGTCTTAGAAAAGGGAAATTATCTTCATTCTCCCTTTCTGCCCCATCATGAGAGGGGCTTGGCAATTAAAAACACCATGGCGGAACAGGGGGTGGGGAAATCGCCCATCTACCGTAACAGATGGTTTAAGTACAGTGATTACAAAATCCTGAAGTTAAAATAGTTTAATTACAAAGTCAATACTGCCTCCAACCTCTGCTAAGCCTTCAGTGTAAAAACAACAGACGGCATAGTGCAAACGATAGGACAATGTTTAACCAGAACTTTGCATTAGCTACTGCAGTACAGCGAACGGAAGATCAACTGATTTTCCCAGCTTGTATTTGTTAACCATCTCTGTTTCAGTATCAATGGGTGGCTGGGAGAGACCCACAGACAACCCCAAAGAAAAAAAATGCAATACTATACTGCAAGCTGAGGCTCAGCAAGACTCTACGTGAAGTCCAATATTGCAACCACACAACTGAGACAGTAATTAACACCTTACCAGGAAGGAATACAGAGATAAAAAGGATGTGCAGGTGAAGTTATGTGTATATATACATATAAAATTAAAATAAAACTCGATGACAAGCAACATTTTATTTCACATTGTGGGTTTTAGAGGAAAAAAAAAAAACAGGATTTGGAAAAGCATAGGGAAAGGATAATTTGGGGACAATTTCAAATGGCATAAATTTGATCTTCCATATACAGAGAAGGTAGCAGGTCTGTACACATTGCTGTAGGAATATCTCACCAAGCTGTGCCCTTGAAGCTGAGAGCCTTGGTGTTGGTCTTTACAGAGTGTTTGCTGATTCTACATACTCTTTAAGAGTGACAAACCCTCCCTCTGTTGTCTTATGTTCCTTCTAAGCTCAAACACAGAGCTGAAAGAGTCGGAGGAAGTCTGGCTTTGCTTTGTTAGTAACATGCTAAAATATGGTCCCACCTGCTTCCATCGTGACTCAGCTTAAGATACCTACCATCTCTGCCACCTATGACACAGGGTCTGCCAAGCTGGTGAAAGTAAAAGCAAAGAGACAAACAAGACATCAACTTCCAAACCTTTTCTCACCGCTGACCCTCACTGAACTCTAAGCAAAATCAGAATCTAAAGCAAGAAGGAAAACAGACTCCCAAGAGTGGTGCTATGACAGGGAGGAGTTCTCACAATTGTTACCCCTTTATTACTTTGTTTAGAGAGTTTGAGAGATGAAGAGTGACTCTGGGTGCCTGAGATTACATTTGCCAAGGCAAATAAGAGTTTCTAACAGGTGATCTGTTTCCCTAGGGCTCTTAATAAATGACAGCATTCAGAATAGAGGGCTGCAGTGGCTAAAGTCTGGGGGGAGGGGGAGAAGGAACACCCTGGTGAATCTAAAAGAAAATCCTCTTTAATCATTAAGAGACATTCCTAGAGCCTGATCCTGCAGATTGCTGCATATTCCAGTCCTGCTTTTATTAAGTTAACTTTACATAAATGAGTAGCTTCATTGACTTTCAATTAAGACTAAGTGCAGGCTGAAGCGACTCATTAGCGTGGAACTGATCCTCTGTAATAACAGAGAAAAGCATAAACTAATGACTCTCAGAAGCCATAGGATGACTCTGGTGTAGCACAGACAAAACAAAAGCAATTTCAATTATTCTTTTACATTAATAGAAGGTGTTGATACATTTTTCTCCTTCTAGAATAGATAATGCATGGCTTTGTTGCTATCTGTAAGAACAAACAGTCCTTTAGAACTCATTGTAGAGGCCTTCTGAATTTCCAGCAATTTCTTTTATTCCCATGCTTGCCACCCTCTTTTACCCTAAGCATCTACTTGTAACTAGGAAATCAATCAAAAAAATAAAAATAAGGCACAGCATTAAAACAAAAACGACTTAACCCAGGTGAGAACCCAGAAGTGTGTATCAGATCTCAGCCTTCCCCTGTAGAGTGTCTGGGACATAGCTGCCATGTCTGCTCTAGAGCTAACTGTATTTAAGCCAGTACCTCTTTGATGGCTGCACTCACTCAGAACCACTGGGTCTGGTGCTCAGCAGAGTTGTTCAGGCAGTTGGACTCTTATCCACCAGGAGAGGAAGTTGCTTGGGCAGATACATTGAATGAGAAGTCATGAAGTGAAAGCATCAGCTCAAGCTTCTTCTGAACTGCAACAAGAGCTAAGGATCAAGGCTGCCTTCTTGTAATGAGTTGATTTCTGCAATTTCACGCTAGGTGGACCATAGAATCATAGAATCAAACAGCTTGGAAGAGACCTCCATGCTCATCCAGTCCAACCTAGCACCCAGCCCTAGCCAATCAACTAGACCATGGCACCAACTGCCTCATCCAGTCTTTTCTTGAACACCTCCAGGGATGGCGACTCCACCTGGGCAGCCCATTCCAATGCCAATCACTCTCTCTGGCAACAACTTCCTCCTAACATCCAGCCTAGACCTGCCCTGGCACAACTTGAGACTGTGTCCCCTTGTTCTGTTGCTGGTTGCAAGGCAGAAGAGACAAACTCCCACCTGGCTACCTGTTATGTATGTACCACATACACAGTGGCACACAGAAGTTTAAGTATCTAAAGTCCAGTGGGAGGTTGGTACCTAAGTGCTTCTCATCTCTCCTGTCCTAGCACTTCACAACTGGTTCTGTTTCTTTGCTCCTGTATCACATCAAGTGTCCACTTTTTTTGCAAAGTGCCTTGTATCCTGTGCAGGGTATGAGAAAATAGGTCAACTCAAGTGATTTCTGCTAAGCCAAGGTGTGCTATGAATACTACAGTTCAGCTAGGAATTCTGCCTGTCACCATTGCTAGATTCACCAGGACATGGATGCTCATGTAGCAGTCTTTCAAGAAGCGTGACTCTGGAAGAAAGTGCTCCTGTTGATCAAGTATGAGAGTGCTACTAAGTCAAACTGTCCAACAGCAACTGTCTCACAGGATGCACATGCAGGATAACCTCTGTGGGCTAGTCACAAACCATGGCATCCAAATTCTATCTTTCTCTGCCATGCTTAATGTTGATTTCAGTAGGGATTTCATGATCAGATCAGAAAAAAACTGGTCCTAGTGACCAGAGTCTTGACTGCACACATTCACAAGATACTGTTCCTGCAACAACAGAAACATAGAATTGTTACAGCTGAAAGGGACCTCAAAGACCATATAGTTCCAGCCACCCTGCCATGGGCAGGGACACCTCACACTAGATCAAGTTGCTCAGACCCACATCCAGCCTGGCCTTATAAGCCTCCAGGGATGACGCTTCCACCACCTCCCTGGACAACCTGTTCCAGTGTCTCACCACCCTCGTGGTGAAGACCTTCTTCCAAGCATCCAATCTGAATCTACCCACTTCTGGTGTTGTTTCATTTCCTATCACTACCCAACATCCTAAAAAAGTCCCTCACCAGCTTTCTTGCAGGCCCCTGTCAAATACTGGAAGGCCACAATAAGGTCTCCTGTGCTAGTTTGAAGCTAGCTAGAATGTTTTGGTGAGAAGAGAGAGCCTTCTCTTCTCCTCCAACTCTCTCAGTGATTCTCCATGGGAGCTCTGCCCGCTGAAGATGGCTGGTTTCACTGCAGATTCATGGGCAAGGCTTTGGAAATATACTGCCAGCAAAAGGACTATCAGTGCTGCTTATTGCTGTTATCAGTGCTCCCAAAGCACTTAGTGATGGTGCCAGGGATTAGGGTTCTGCTACGCTGGTGGCTCCTCAGGTGCGGGGTGAGGGCAGAAGGCAACTTATCACCACCCAAAGCCTACCTGCTGGAAGTTTGGAGGTGAAACAGCAGCACGGAAAAGCAGGGTGTTTGAATTCAACCTGAAATATACCTGTGTTAGAAAGCCAAGTACATTTTTAATAGAGGAAGATAAGTAAAAAAAAAAAAACAAGCAGTGGAAAATCTCTTGTTGCAGACCTGATTTCTCCCCCACCCCAATAAACATTTACCCAGGGTTGTCTCATTACTGGTCGACTTTTGTAATGCATTACAAAGTGATGCTGTTGCACGACCTGATCAAACACCAAATGCAGCAGAAAGGCCATAACTGCATCTAAAAAGCCTTTGCTTTGTCAAAGCTTTTCACTAATGCTGGCAGCAAAATTATTCAGGTATATAATGAGCTGATCTCCTGTTAAATAAACCTTATGAGCAGTGTTAAGCTTTGTATCTGCTTTCAAATTAAACACTTTGAGTTTATTAATGTTTCCTTTTCTCTCCAAATTTCTTTGTTGAGAAGAGGTGCCAGAGGAAATGTACTAGCAACAGTAGGATGTGAAGTATAGTTTAAAATACATTAAACATATGTTGATGGGGCCATTAGCAGAGTTTATAGATACCACCACCTGTCTTTTATTCCACTTGCCATTACTTTAGTGACAGAGAACATACTGTAAGAGAGGTGGTATGCTGCTATTAAATCTTTACTTGTGTATTAGAAGAAATATAGTAGCAAATTCATGCCTTACTGCCAAAAAGACATTTCAGTAATGGCTTACTTATTGAGATAAATAATCCTGAATAAATAAAGGCAGGTAGGGAATAAAGACTAAATAGTCAGTCTGCTTTTGGATTTAGGGGAACCACTGGATAGTCGAGAATGGCACCATTTGAAATGTACAGCAAGGCAGTTAACTTTTCACTTGTTCCTTTCAAGCCACTGAATGTAGCCCTTAAGTCACTGCAAAATACAGTCTCATGCCTATCCAATGCAGGCTGAAAGGATGCTGTGACAAGACGGGGGTCAGTCTCTTCTCCCTATTAACAAGTGATGGATGAAAAGGGGTGGCCTCAGGTTGCATCAGGGGAGGTTTAGCTTGGATATTAGAAGAAACTTCTTCACCGAAAGGGTTGCTAAACCCCGGAGCTAAAGACTGACACAGGCTGCCCAGGGAGGTGACTGAATCCCCATCCCTGAAGGTGTTTAAAGGATGCAGAGATGTGGTGCAGAGGAACACGGTTTAGCGCCAGACTGGTTGGTTAAATAATGATTGCATTTAGTGATTTTAAAGGTCTTTTCCAGCTGAATGGATTATATGATTAAAATGAAAGATAACCAACAAAATAAAGTAGAAATCGAAGCTGACTTGCGCGAACAGGCGCGGCCGCCACAGGCCGCTGGGCACTGCCGCCTCGGCACTTTGGCGCCCTCTGGCGGACACAGAGCAAAGTTCAGCGAGGAGTGGGGCGGTGCGAAGCCGTGCTCTGGACTGCGCAGCCAGCTCTGTGGAAGAGCAGCCGGAGGGGTGGAGTGCTGCATGGCTGCAGGCAGCGATTGGTCGCTGTGAGAACCATGCCCCGCTTGAGGGAAAGCGTTTGCTAGCCACGGGTGCTAGTGAGTGTCCTCTACCCGACAGAGGAGCGGCCGGGGCAGCACTGTGCAGGCACTGGGAGAAGAGAAGGACGAGGATCGCAGTGCTGCAGTGGAGAGAGTGGGGGCGAAGACGTCCCAGGCCTCAGAGCTGTACCTTGGGAGAGGGTAAATAATGAGTGCATCAAAAGAGGTGACTTTGAAGACACAGAAATTCCAAGCCAAACCAAAGCAACTAAACATAAACACAGCCAACCAACGCAAGCAACTAAAGCAAAGCAAAGCACACACAAACCTTCCTAAGCATCTAGATTAAATTCCCCACAAACCTAAATTCAGGAAATTTTCCTCATCTTCCTAGAACGGTCAAAGCCTTTACCCAGCATCTGCTGCATGGGGCAAACCGAGGCAAGCCGCGAGTACCTCCCCTCAGCTCCGGTCCTCCTCCTAGCAGCTCCAGACCTCCTCCCAGCAGCTCCAGACCTCCTCCAGGCAACTCTGGTCCTCTTCCCTGTAGCTTTGGTCCTCCTCCCAGCCCAGCCTCAGCGTCCAGTGCTCGCGGGTGTCCTGCACTGATGCCTAACAGAGCAGGTGGAGGAAAGGGACGCTGTTGCTTACAGAGCAAGTGCCAGCATCGCTAGATGTCAAAGGCCATTTCCTCTCCTTTCTGTAAAGGGAAGGAAAAAGGCTGCTAACTTTCATCCCTGCCGGCTGTCATCACAGGAAGCCTCAGATCTGATCAGGAGATGGCAGCACAGTCCCGGAAAGCTAGAAAGAAATTTCCCAGCCAACGTAAAACCCAGTAAGGCTCAGGAAAGCTTAGCGGAAGAAGAATATAGAAGTGGGAAAGAACCACGCACATGCCCAGAAAGGATTCAAACTGAGCTACAGAATATTCTTTCAGTCAAAGATCAGAACTGAAATTGCTGATAGATATCACTGGAGTCCTTAAGTGTGATGCTAGTGGCACATCCTTCTCAGAAATGCTGCAACCTGCCACGGCAGGAAAAAAAACCAAAACTCAAGAGAAGTAAGACCAGTGGCAACTGGAGACTTCATTTCTTCAGTGTGGCGACCGATTTGTATGGAAGCATGCATGTATCTCTGACAGAACCATCAGACTTCGTCGTACCAAGACAGAACTGTGAAATGACTCTTCCCTGGCTGCCAGTTGTGAAAAATATGATTCTAAAATTTGCCAACAGAATAACCCACCAAGAACGCTGCTGGTAGTTCCACACAGAGCTAATGCAGGCTTCCTATTAATCTTTGCTTATTGAAAGAAAGAAAGAGAAAGAAAGAAGGAATGAGAAAGAGAGAAGGAAAGAAGGAATGAGAAAGAAAGAAAGAATGAGAAAGAGAGAAAGAAAGAAAGAAAGAAAGAGAGAGAAAGAGAGAGAGAAAGAGAGAGAGAGAGAAAGAAAGGAAAGAAGAAAGAAAAAGAAAAGAAAAAGAAAGAAAGAAAGAAAGAAAGAAAGAAAGAAAGAAAGAAAGAGAAAAGAAAAGAAATAAAGAGAAAGAAAGAAAGAAAGAAAGAAAGAAAAGAAAAAGAAAGAAAGAGAAAATAATAAATAAATAAAGAGAAAGAGAGAAAGAAAGAAAGAAAGAAAGAAANAAAAGAGAAAAAAGGGAAGGAAAAAAGGAAAAAAGGAAGGAAGGAAGGAAGGAAGGAAGGAAGGAAGGAAGGAAGGAAGGAAGGAAGGAAGGAAGGCCTTGCTCAGTCTGTGACTGAGGAATTCCCACAGACCAGCAGGTGTTGCCAGGAAAAAACCTTGCAATTCATTAGGTGGTGCTGAAAGACTTTGCTGGAGTGCTGTCACATCGACCCTGTCAGCATTTTCTAGCGCTGGTCCACCTGAGACCTTAACGAGGGGAGATGCTATTGGAAAAGCTGTTTGTAGTTAGCTTGGCACCCACTCTGGCACCCCAGCCAGCTTCCAGACCTTTTGGTATTATTCAAGACCTGCTGGTATTCACTGAATATACAAATCAGTGCATGTAGCCCCTTTCTGTTTTGCTCTCTGACATATCCATAGATCTGTCTCTTTTGTTTTTTTGACACTTTATGTAGTATTGGAAACGTTCAAAGCTCATAACAAATGAGAATTTAGAGTTTAGCCAGATTGTATCAATTGTTGGTATTGGAACATCAGCGGAGCTCAAACAAGTTTCTCTTGGCAGGACAATCGCACAAAAAGCATTTGATGTTGAATCAGGACCTATTTTCAAGGTTCACACACACAAAGGAGTTCAAATATAAGCAAATCAAAGCCCTAGTATTAATGAAATATGTTCTTGTTTCCTCTGCACTTGCCAACTATTTAACCTAGTCAGGATAAATTCGCTTGGGATTAGTTTTATGGAGCTAACCTCAAATTCCTCCTGGGTTTCCTTAAAACAAGGTATCCTTTGCTTCCCATGCTGCAGAGTTTCGTTATGCAGCTGCACATTGTTGAAAAACTGCCACAATTCATGGCGAGGTGGCTGCACTTCAGCAATGAGAGAAGTCATTTGGAATACATAGATCTATATTTGCGTGCTTGTGAAGCTTATGTGTCTGGATTGTTAAGCTCTAGGAAGCTCCTTGATGGACAACCCTGTGATATACAATGGGTGGCAACTAAGCCACGAACCTGAGTGAAGAGAAGGTGAAAAACCCTCTCTGCAGGCAGTGGCCTGTTCATGCTGTGCGGTGTGAGAATCACCCCTTAGAGCCAGGAGGCCTCAGGGGTCTCCTCTCTTTGCAGTGCACAAACAAGAGGTACAATGAACTGGCTAAAGGCAGTCCCTGCCACCTCTCCTGCTCCATGCCTGTGCATCTGCCCGGGCCAGGCATCAGTGGGCACAGGGGAGCATGCTAAATTGGTGTTACAGTAATTCTTCCAAGGTTTTAGGCTTGCTTGCCTTCCTTCTGCTATGTGGTAAAGAGGGAACTTTTGGCCTGGCACTATAAACACCTTCTGTTTTGGAGCAGGATGAGAGAAGGGAAGAAAGGAAGATGTTTCACTGCAATCTCAGTGCTCCAGTCTTCCCTGGGAACCCAAGCACATGCCCACACAGCTACAACAGGTGGTAGGTACTTGGTAACTGCCAAGGGCTGAGGAGAACCTAGTGACTGGGAGAGGGAGGAGCTGAGGCTCATTCAGACCCACAGTGGATTAACTGAACGTCTGCAACCACACTCACAAACTTTGTAGACTACAGCCCAGGATCACAGGCATCAGATTTGCTCAGCAGCCAGCTCACTGGGGAAAAGTAATAGTTAAAAACATTTCCTTGCCGTGCATAGTGACTGGCACAGTATCCTCAACTCATCTGTGCTTGCTTGGTCCTTAAACAAACGTCCCTTTGCATCCCAGATGCACCCATTCTTTTGGTGCCATTATGCCGTAGGGCCCGAGAAAATGCAGGAGTGGAAGCCCACACTTTCCCCATCTTTCTATTTAAACCCAAATGGTGTGTCCAGGAGCATTTAAGCCTACATGAAGAAAGCCTCCTCCAAAAGGCCAGAGGGAGGTTGGCACAAAAGGTCTGACTAGGCTCCTGACTGTAGATCCTACCCATAGCGCTGGGCTGGTCCCTGGGCCAGTGGAGTGGCTGCGTAGCCCCGCTAGCCATCATCACTGAAGCTGGGAATGGAAAACAATTTTGACATTGGCAGCCTGGAGTTCTGCCCTTTGCAAACACATTTGATGTTCATACATGGTCTCTTGGCTGCTGCTGCTGGGGACCATCTGTTGGGATGGCTTCATGCCTGATCAAATGGTGGTATGCCATTTTCACTGGGACATGAAATAGATGCCAAACAAAACGCGTCTGGTTTTACTTCTATTACTCTGAATTCAAAGCACATGCTGGTACTAATCCCTCTCTTAATTGACACCACAACAGTGTTAAACCTTCAGTTTTTTCCTTCCACTATCTGAAATTTCTGCCACTGTACTTAGGTGCTTAAACAAAACCTAGCAGAAAGCAGCATCACTGATTTCACACAAAGCAGGCATTGTTAGCAGGAGTTGGGCGAGAGGCATTAGCACCAACCAGACGGGTGAACGTGAGAGAGTTTCCTACACAACACAGGATCCTTGAAGAAGTTGGACTACATTGCTTCTTTACAAACTGCTCCTGAAACCACATCCACCTATCCTAAAGTTTTCTGCTCGATGGAAAAGCGTCTCATCAATTAAAAAATAAAAAACAAAAAAGTGTAACTTCTGCTTTTAAAAAGCCTCTAACAAAATATGCAAAGGCTTTGAGCATTACATGGGTAAACAGAGATGCTCTTGAAGACATTTTCTTTTCAAGGTGCTGTGAGTTCACCCTAGCTCCAACCTCAATCTGTAGTAAAATCTTCCAAGCTCTGGCGGGCTTTGCTGTCTGGGTTTATATGACTAACTCCCTGTGAATGTTCCACATTCAGAGAAGTGTGCTCCTGACCTCAGCCAAGATGAATATTGTTGTCAAAACTGCCATCAGTACAGCTACTGCAGGTTTTCAGATTCCTCAAGTGTTTGCAGGGAAAATTCATCTGCTACAGATGTTCACTTGGATAATGGATTCGCTTCTCTAGTCCCATAGCACAACAGGAGAGCCTAAAGGAACATCCCTTGATGGGCTTCCCTTTGCTCTTTGTCCTTCTACTGTACAGTGCTAGGAAGCTGGACATACTGGGCATCTCCTGTCACCTCCTTCTGTCCCCAGGGTGAAGATGTCAAAGCCTGAGCACTGGCCACCTCCTGGCCAGATCCCACTGTGTGCAGCGGGCAAGATCCAGATGTGCTAACTGAGGTTCCCAGTTTAAAGAACCTCTGGGACTTGATTACTCTATCAAATGTTTCATTCCTCAGTTCCTGGGTTCATAATGATTTAAACCACTTAATTTTTTTTTGTTAATGATGTAACAGATTCTTGCATTATTATAATTTAATAACTATATTTAACTTTATGAGCACCTTAATTATATTTGATTTAGGAACATACAGGAAGGCAAAATTACTATGGAAATGGAAACCAAAAAAATCCTATTAACAAGAAGGGAAATTTGGGGAATATGTAAGTTAGTTTGTTTGGCTTAGTATTCTGCAACAACTGAAAAACAAGACAAACAAGATGATTGTTTGATTCTCCCAAGTAAATATGGCAGGGCCAGGAGCATAGCCCAAGCAGTGGCATGTGGACTGGCCATAAAATTAAAAATAAACTTGAGTAAATGTGCAGCTAAATGCAGACTGTGGGGATAGGATGTGAACTTCAGCTATTTCCTGGAGCTAGTGTGGTTCCAAAGTTTAACAGCTTTAGCCTTTGGAGACCTGGAGGCGTGCATACTTGTTTTCAGTTTCTCCTCCTTTCATCTCCCCCCACTCAGAGTTCTACCACCTCCCAGCTGCCCTGCTCGCTCCATCTCTCATGCAGAAGGACACTCCTCTTCCCCTCTAACAAGTGTCCCACATGGGCTCTGCACAGAGCATCACTGCACAGTACTGTGCTTGTGCCCTCCAGCCCACTCTGCTCCAGTCTGCATTCCCATTGTGCCCTATAGGCTCACCGATCTGCAAAGGACTGACTGACTGCTACTTACTGAGTACCATGCATGGATCTGATCAACTACCAGCTACTCTTTGGCTGTGCTGGCTCATGCCTAGCAGTTAAGCTCTTTAGGATGACTTTCAGCCTTAAACTTTTTCTCTTAAAAAAAAAAAATGGTTAAAACAACCATGGGGGTAATGGGGAAGGGTGAATGGAATAGCTGACCCAGCCTTATCTCCCAGGACTCTATGGTAGCAGATATTTCCAGCCACGAGTTTGTTATTAGGGTTGCACTACAAAGCTCAAAAGTATTTCATTAAGCCTAGCTTGAGCTTTAAGTACTTTTTGCTTGTGACCTTCGTGCCTGCAATAAACTCAAGGCCAAATCCAGTTTAGGAATCTCTTTCTACAGCAAGTCTTGATGTTTCCTTTTGAAGTATAACTTTTATTTCATGCTTATTTCTTCCCAAAGCTGTGTGATAGCTTTCTTTGTTAAAATAGAAATTCATATAGGAACAAATTCCAACATAACTCCTTGAATGCTTTCAAAAATCCTCATCAGTTACTTCTCATGGCTGGCCTGGGATTCTGTGCCACCAAATCCAGGACAGCATCCCTGCATAAACCAAAATTAAGGATTAGGTGTACATGGTACAGCAGCTGACAAACTGTAGGTTAAAGCTCCCATAGCATAGCAAAATGAACAAGAGAACAGAGTCTCAAGTTGTGCTGGGGGACGTCTAGGCTGGATGTTAGGAGGAAGTTCTTCACAGAGAGAGTGATTGGCATTGGAATGGGCTGCCCAGGGAGGTGGTGGAGTTACCATCCCTGAAGGTGTTCAAGAAAAGCCTGGATGAGGCACTTGGTACCATGGTCTAGTTGCTTGGCTAGGGCTGGGTGCTAGGTTGGACTGGATGATCTTGGACGTCTCTTCCAACCTGGTTGGTTCTGTGATTCCCTGATGCCCTTACGTTTGCATGCCATTGGCATACGGCTACACTACCACTGACTGCCTCAGATCCATCATTGCTTTGAGCTCACAAAACTATCAATCCTGCAAATGGTCTACCATGCTGATGCCTGTGAGGGGAAAATTCCTCAATATGCTTAAATACATGCAGTAGTAAGTGAAGCAGTTCTCAAAACAAAGGAGCTAGAAGTAATCCTATATTTGGACTACTGATCAGTTTCATCACATGAAGTAACTCTTCATCAATACAATCACTCTTCAGAATGTTTCAACAGCTGGGTCTAGTTGTTGTTTCCAGAAGAACATTATCACCTGTTAAGCAAATAGGACATTTGGGGGTATGCTTCACCAGCAAGTTAGGGAGAGCTTTCTTCCCAGAACTGAAAGGGTGGGGTGGGGAGAGGAATAGAGTGAGGGGTGGTTTTTTTTTTTGAGCTATATCATCCAGAGTGCAAAACCCAGAAGAAAAAGTATTTTTGTAAATGAGTTGTTTGAGAATCTTTTCTCTGAAGGAACCCTTTTTGTGATATGTTACAGGGCTTTCATGAGCAGTCTGTGAAAAGAGCAACTTCGCCAAGGGTGCTAATGACAGCAATTCATACACTGCAAACTGTTTCTCAGGTCTCCAGTGAAGATGGAGTTAATTAAAAGGTTAATTCCAGTTATTCTACAGTCTGAGTTATCCTGGGGGGAATCCAATGTAAGCCAATGACTTCATGTTACTGGTTAGAACAGAAAATGGCCCGAACAATCTTAACCATTGTGGCACAGCCTTGAAGTACCTCGCCACGTGCTGCTTCGCCCCCACCCCAGCTGATTCTGATGGGATGATGAAGAGGCATTTAAAATACTCAACTTTGCATGGAGCCTTCAATGCATGGCATTTTTCTTAGTGTACTGTTCCTCAGCACAGGAATTATCTCATTAACTTTAGAAGTCAGAAATCCTAATTAGCTAGCCCCTGTTGGCATCCTGCCCTCCTTCCCTCAGAGGGCAATTCATCTGACCCACTTTAGGCAACCACTCAGGCTGAGATGTGTCTCTTGATTTAGAGAGCTGCACTTCATGTGAAATAATTGAGTCACTACCCTCAGCTTCAAATCAAATGCTAACGTGGGCTAGGATGATCAAATACATTTCATTTTTTCTCCCCAAGATCTTCACAATCTCTTGTCTAAAACCCCAAACTCCTGAACACTATTTGTGAGAGTTTAGGGCTGCCTATAAGGTTTTTAACTCCAGTGAAGAAGGTAAGTGGATGTGAAGAAGGTACTGGACTTGAACTTCAAGACAGCTGATGAAATGATCCAGTGAGGTCTTCTCAGCACCAGCACCAGCTCAGACCTGAATCACTTGCCATGGCTTGCACCTGCAGCCAAAACCAGTGCTCAGTGTTTGGGGCCAGCACTACAACTCCTGGTTAAAACATCTGCAGATGCAGGATAGGGTTAGCACTCACCCCAGGATCTAAGCCCAATGCGTTATGTAAAGCCTTGCACACTAAAAATGAGCTCAATCAACTCTTTTCCAGAAAGACTGCACATTGCTGAATTCCTTCAACTGAAGTCATCCAGAGTTTGTTCGCTTCTTTCGCTGAGTTAAACCAAAATTTCAGTCTGAATATTGATTGATGTTTCTGGTTAGGTTTGGGTTTGTTTGGTTTTCTCCTTAGCCATTGATCTGTGAGAATTCATCGGCTGTATGTCAGGTTTTGGTTATTCA
Organism: Tricholaema leucomelas; assembly: GCA_013400475.1. Taxonomy (NCBI): domain Eukaryota; kingdom Metazoa; phylum Chordata; class Aves; order Piciformes; family Lybiidae; genus Tricholaema lacrymosa; species Tricholaema leucomelas. The sequence goes on along the minus strand of WAAF01006120.1, from coordinate 624,003 downwards.
CACACATTTTTCAGGCACTATTTAGGGGGAAAAGAAGAAGGCCTTTTATTCTGGTACATGACTGCTGGGTGTATAGCATCTACTGCTGGTTTCCCAGGGTGACTGTCTGAAGCTGCTCAGAGTCATCTGTACTGAACTGGCGTTCCCAGGTGGGACTTTGTCTTCTCTGTGACTCCTTGGTTGCAGGCATTACAGGCATTTCTCTCATCGAGGGTAGATATCTGGGAATTCTCTCTGCATTTTTGACAGTGTGAAAATTATGCTAAGTTATTACTTAAATGGTGGTATATTGTGCTGCCATCAGTTTGACATTAACAGTGTCATTTAGTTGGTGTGGGTTTGGGGTTTTTTTGGTAGAAGTATTATTGAAGCTGCACATTCCAAAAGTTAGGACCTATATTAAGAGAGTGTGTTCAGTAATCCCAAGAAGATCATGTCTTCTGTTCTGTGGGATTTAGGCTTGTCTCTTATTCAAACATTCAGACAGGACTGTGGTGTGAAACATTAAACAGTGCTGCTGGTGACTACTTATTCATGAAGGCCAACGTTGCTACTTCATTTTTCTTGTCCTCAGACACTCTCAATTGCACTGGAAAGTGCTCCTTTGAAAACAAAGCCACAAGCAGTGGTGTTTTCTTCCATGGTTAGTTGCCAGTAGTTGGCAAAATAAAAGCCTGGACTGAGAAATGAAGGCCTTTTCTGGTCTTATCCCTTGCTTGTACCAAAGGGGCTCATGACCTGCAAGTACATGTGTGTGGATTCAGATGTAATACAACTATCTGCTGCCTTTCATGCTGAGCTGCTGACTGCAGCCTGTGAGCCTAGAGCAGAGCCAAGTGACAGGATGCTGACACCTCTTGCTGGTGGCCACTGTCAAATAAACAATTTATATGCTTTGTCATTCACATAGAGCGAGTTCCTTTAGCCTCCGTCAAGACTCTGGAAGAGAGAGCCAAGTCATGTCCCTTGGCTTGGCTCATCCTTGGCTGATGTTCAAGCCTTAGAGTAGATGACATTCGCTTACAGCTACCCTTCATAAATGTTCAGCCTTCAGAAGAGAGACAGTGGTCTCTGCTGCTTTACAGTGGTCCTGTTTGAAGCTGCTGGGCTGGAGGCCTGAGCATTTTCCATATTTATAGGGGGTGTCATGTGGTAACTGGGGACATCTCTGGGTTCTGTGGTACAACAGAGTGGCTGAAAATACTTTTCTTGCAGTAAGACTCTTGTCAATTGATTTATTGTTTTTCTCAAGGGTGAGAGAGAAAACATAATGTCTTAGAAAAGAATGTGTAATGTTGATTTGCACTGGATAAAAGTCCTCCTCCAAGATGTGTAAGCAGTGAGATGTTGACAGTCATTCATCTCAGGTACCAAGCCAGCCAGATATAAGTCAGCAGATGTATCCCTGTTAGCGCTAAACTGAGACGGAAGCAACAGATGCTACCTCTCAGCAGGGCTTATTAGACCATGCTCAACAGCATGCTGACATAGTTAGATGGTATTCCAGCTTCTTCTGGCCTTCAACTGCTGAGCTCGTCACAAAGGCAAAGGAGCAGGCAACTGCACAAAACCCAACAGATACACCTTCACTCTTAGGCGCTGGGGTTGTGGAAGACTTTGAAGAGCACCAGGGGCAGCTGAAATCTCTGCTGTCTATTGCACATTTGAAAAGTCTCCTTCTTGATTAGAACATCAATCTCCACACTGTGGCTCTCAGGCCAGACCTGTGTAGCAGGCTGTTTATTTGAACCGTGGGCAGGCTGCTGCAGTTGCACATATGCACTGACTAGGGACTAGCTACGCGCGCTGGGGATCAGGAGATCTCCTATGCAGAGAGGTAGTCATACAAGGCCTATGAGGAGAGGCTGAGGGAGCTGGGGGTGTGCAGCCTGCAGAAGAGGGGGCTCAGGGCTGACCTCCTTGTTGTCTACAACTACTTGAAGGGAGGCTGTAGTCAAGTGGGGTTGGTCTTTTCTGCCAGGCAACCAGCAACAGAACAAGGGGACACAGTCTCAAGTTGTGCCAGGGGAGGTCTAGGCTGGATGTTAGGAGGAAGTTATTCACTGGGAGAGTGATTGGTATTGGAATGGGCTGCCCAGGGAGGTGGTGGAGTCGCCGTCCCTGGAGATGTTCAAGAAAAGCCTGGATGAGGCACTTAGTGCCATGGTCTGGTTGACTGGATAGGGCTGGGTGCTAGGTTGGACTGGATGATCTCAGAGGTCTCTTCCAACCTGCTTAATTCTATGATTCTATGAACTAGCAAAGAGTCAGAGAATTACAGAAGAATGACTCAGAAGGAAAATGAACAAAAGCTGCACTTCCATCCACCCTTCCTGCCCTCCCTGTCTGCGTCCCAGGCTTGCTGTGTGTCACTTTATGTTGGTGCATACACCCATAGTGCTATTCATATGCAGGCAACACGTAACTGTCCTGTGAGTATTTGCTGTGGCTTTCAGAGCACAAATGATAAATTATTGTTGCAGTTTTTAATTGAAAATTATCTTCTAAATGCATCATTTTAGCCAAGTCTCATCTTGCAGCACTGCCTGCCCAAAGAAGTGTTTTACTTTAGACTGATCAATAATATTAGGGCACACATAATCTGAAACTAAAACAAGGCTGTTGTGTATGTTTTACTTGGTGATGATCCATCATTTTAATTAGTGTCTTCAGCATCTTCTGGAGAGGCAGTTTAGGTTATCCAGAGTACAAAGAAGGCAATTCCAGTACTCTTTTGGAGCCTTGCTTATATTCAGTGATTTTTACCTTGTTAAAAGTCGAGGGTTTATGGTTTCAGAACAAATCTGTGTTGCTTTGTTTAAAAGCACAGCTAGCAAGGCAAAAATACGTGTTCCAACTGACCAGTCTTATGGGAAACTAACTCTGGAGATCCAAGTGCTAGTAATGCAATGGTGGCTGTCATTGCAGCTGCCTGAGGAGACACCAGCCTGTGAACAGGGTTAAACAAGATGACACAGAATGTCTTACAACTGTCTGTCTTCTTCCAGCCTTTTCTGGGCTGCTCTTGACCAATGTCTGATTCTGTCTGAAACACACCATTTGCAGAGACTAACAGATACACTTTTCCATAAAGTTTATACTTTCCAGTCTAGTCTTTCCCCTGGACTAATTATCTCAGTTACTCCAAGGCTCTAGTTAGCTGCCAGAGAAAACAACAGCAGAAGTTCTGCAAGATGAAGAACAGAGAACTAACGAGGAGGACATATGGAGACCTACTGCTTGTAGAAGAACTAAGTGAAAGATGTTTTTGGTGAAGGTAGCAGATGGGGGGAGTGGACAGAGCAGGCGACCATAAGCTGACCAAGGATGCATTCCATTCTATTCCATTCCATTCCATTCCATTCCATTCCATTCCATTCCATTCCATTCCATTCCATTCTATTCCATTTCCTATATGTCACATTCAGGACAATGCTGAGGGATCATGAGGGTCAAGCCTCTTCTTCTCCAATGGCCGGTGTCCAATGCTCTGTCCAATCCTAGAAAGCTAGAAGTGAGTGGATTCAGACTGGATGTTAGGAAGTTCTTCAGCATGAGGGTGGTGAGACCCTGGAATGGGTTGCCCAGGGAGGTGGTGGAAGTCCCATGCCTGGAGGTGTTTAAAGCCAAACTGGATGAGGCTCTAGACAGCCTGATCTAGTATGAGATGTTCCTGCCCATAGTAGGGGGGTTGGAACTAGATAATCCTTGAGGTCCTTTCCATCTGTGACTGGTTCTGTGATTCTGTGATCCTCCTGTCTGTTACCTTCAATTTTTCCAAGGACTGGAGGCCTCAGTTCCATACAGGACCACAGTAGAAACTGCTTCCCTTCAACAGCCCTGTGGTTTTGTGTAGTATCTGCTGGTGGCACAGCTGCAGATGGGTACTGCCTGTATACTCAAGAGCTCAGGATAAGACACCAACATGACCTCCCAGGGAGGTGGTGGAGTCACCATCCCTGAAGGTGGTCCAAAAATGTATAGACATGGCACTTGGGGATATGGTTTAGGTGGTGATCATGGTGGTGTTGGGCTGATGGTTGAGGTCTGTGATTCATAGACTCATAGAATAATCATTAGGTTGGAATTGAACTTAAAGATCATCTAGTTCCACCTTCCACCAGACCAGGCTGCTCAAAGCCTCATCCAACCTGGCCTTGACCACTTCCAGAGAAGAAGCATCCATGATCTCCCTGGACTACCTGTTCCAATGTCTCACCCCCCTCACTGGAAAGAACCAGTCTAAGTCTTCCCTCCTCAAGCTTCAATATTGCCATTCCCTCTTGTCCTATCACTACAAGCCCTTGTAAAAGATCCCTTCCCAGCTTTCTTGTAGCCCTCCTTATGGTACTGGAAGACGACTAAAAGGTCTTTTCCAGCTAGAATGAATCTGTGATTCTGTGCCTTCTTGCAAAGCATTCCCAACAGGACTGTGGTACTTCCATGTTTTCATTTGAAAGCTCTTGTGTGAGTGCTCATGTTTTAAGCACAACCAGAGGCAGTAAGGTGTGAGAGGTTTATTGACCACATTCAAACTTTCAGCCTGCCCATTTTCACAAGTGGGAAAGTGGTGATTGTGCAAGCATTGCAAGCACATAGTGCAAAACATATCTCTGATGCCTGAGGTAGCCTGAGTAGCCTACAGTTCTGGTAGATATTGTGCCTTAAAGCAAGCACAAAGGTCTTTCAAGTCTTCCATTCAAGAAAGATGATTCCAATCTATGAAAGTAAGGCTGTGGGGTTTTTATTCCACCTGTTTTTTTGTGCGTGAGCCAATATGGAATTGCATGAAACTCCTATTTGTGTTTTGATCTGTGACACACAGATTGAACTTTCAGCCTTCAGCTTGCAATCCTTCCTAAGAGACAGCTGAAAAAAAATAAATAGAAAAGCATTGAACTTGGCCCCCTCTAAACCATCGGCATTATTGTGGTGGTTCAGGTTTGCCTTTGAAAATGCTGAAAGAAGATCATGCTGCAGCAGGAGAAAGAGAAGACCCAGTATTTTTCCTGTGGGTTTTCACAGCACTCACATATTTGTTTCTGTATTGGTAGTGATTCATGTCACAAATGCCTTTGTCCATTTCTCTCTTTCTGCTACAATAGCCCAAGTAATTAACTAAGTGAAGAGGCTGTCAATTAAACACTGATACTAATCTTGGCATAAAAGCTCCCTTAAGAAACACTGAGTTGGAACATATTTTACCGTGTCACCACTGCCTTCATTCAGCTCACTTCTCAGACAATTAAGTGCTCCAAATGTTTGTGTGTCAGCCGGGCAACATTAGCAGCATGAGCGACCCCTGCTATAGATACAGTCCCTGCAAAGAATGCCTGGGGAGTACAATGCCTATTGTGCCAGCAAGGCTGATTTTGTCAAGCAAGGGACATTATATAGTTAATTAATGCCAAGATCTTTAATGATAAGATTGTCAAGGACAATTAAGAAGATGATTATAAGTGTCCTTGGTAACAAGAATGCAATACTGATTTTAGCTTACTTTCACTAAGTGTGGCTTAAAGGTCAGTTTCTCTGAAGTGTGAATACTTAAGCATTCTTTGGATAGATGTCATTGTACATTAAGCTCAGGAGGAAAACATTTTTCTATTCTATCTGTGTAGCAAGTGAAAATTAATGAGAATCTCTTGCCAAGAAATTAAGGTAACATATTTCAAAGACACACATCTAGGCAGCATCCTCAGCAACAACTGCCCTTCTAGAGAAGGGCAACAAAGCTGGTGAGGGGTCCTGGAGCACAGCTCTATGAGGAGAGGCTGTGGGAGCTGGGGGTGTGCAGCCTGGAGAAGAGGAGGTTCAGGGCTGACCTCATTGCTGTCTACAACTACCTGAAGGGAGGCTGTAGCCAGGTGGGGTTGGTCTCTTCTGCCAGGCAACCAGCAACAGAACAAGGGGACACAGTCTCCAGTGGTGCCAGAGGAGGCACAGGCTGGATGTTGTTGGCAGAGAGAGTGACTGGCATTGGAATGGGCTGCCCAGGGAGGTGGTGGAGTCACCATCCCTGGAGGTGTTCAAGTAAAGCCTGGATGAGGCACTTAGTGCCACGCTCTAGTTGATTGGACAGGGCTGGATGCTAGGTTGGACTGGATGATCTTGGAGGTCTCTTCCAACCTGGTTGATTCTATGATTCTATGATTTCATGAGAGTGGAGAGGAGGGTGGGTAACTTCCAAACCATCACACCCACCAGAAGCTACACGTACAGTTTCAGAGCCCATCCTTCAATTAACTCTACACACTTGGGAAGCTGTTTGCTTGTCAGAAATCTATATAGATTTTGAAGCACCAGCAGTTAAAACTAAAAAAAAGCCCTGTTGCTTTTTTTTGCTGTACAGAAATAAATCTGCTTGCAGGAAGGCAGAAAAAGAGTAGTGGATTAAACAGAAATTTATAGGGTTTTGCACTCTTCATATTTGGCACCAAAACTACTTTACCATCAAGGATATACTGATATAAGCAACAGTGGCTGCTCAGCAAGTCTGTTTTTCTTAGCTACTTTACAATTCCTTCAGTATTAATTAATCACATTGCAGCTAATTGCAAAGCAATTGCAGTTCCAATTGTCCATCGACACAGGACCATTTTATTCAGCAGGCTGCCTTCCTGGCAAACCAGTGGATTGTTTTTGCTGGCTCAGAAACCCTAACACACAGCCTTTCCGATGCTGACAGATTCCATCTGCTCCCCTTTAATTAACATCTAATATGTAAACCATCTAATACATGTAACACTGCATAACAAGGGATTAAGAAATAGAAGGTAACCCTTCATCATAAAGCTGTGTCATCTCTTAGGATCTCGTTACGAATGGTAAATGGTACCAAAATGAAATGGGAACTACACACTAACAGAAACAGCGGCACGTAGGTACTCTCACCATGACAAGTACAAACATATGGACACAGGGACCAAAGAAAGTGGAAAGTGGAGCAGCTTTCGTGCACAGATTCACACAGGTACTGCTTCAGCTCAGATATCAGCTGAATTAATGCAATTATGGGGAAGAATGGGATGTACTAATTTGTGTTCCCAATTATTGCTAGCTAGATAAGAAGCATTGTTTCTGTAATACCCTGGTGCAATCCATTAAACCCATTAAAAGTGCTAATTAGCTCATGTTCTATAAATGAAAGTGTCTGGGCTGTGCTCTGCTGGTTAATACCTGCCAGCAGCCAAAAGCTGGGGATGAAAATATACAAAGAACACCTTCTAGGAAAACCCTGAAACCAAATTAAGATGTCAAAAGTGAGGGAAATAAAGTGTTCTTCTGGATCACAGCAGCTGATGAGCAGGCATGAAATTTATGTGGCTGGGGGGACAGGCTTGCCACCATTCATGAGTAGCTAAGTTATGTGAAAGGTCAAGGCTGCTATGTTTTCATGATAACATCTAAGCAGAACACAAGCATTTAGAGAGTCTCATCCACACATCTATCTAGTGAGTTAGATTAAAATCACACACAACAGCTGCAACAAGGCTTGCAATGCTCAACAAAGGGCAGGAAGATTAGACACCTCGATAATAAGACATGAATGACCTTAGTGCAAGAGGAGAGGAGGAACTGTGCTCACTAACCTGCAGCAATGGCAAAACCATTATTCGATGCCTCTTAGAAAGGACTAAAAGAGAGGGGGAGGGAGGAACAGAGGGGCAGTGTGAGATCACCACCTCCTGAAAAGCTGGCTTTGAATCCTGCAGAACATGAGCTACAAACCTGTAGTACCAACTCTTGAGCTAGTAATACTCGTTTAAGTTGTCCCTGTTGTTCTCCATTTGCTCAGAATGGATCTGGGAGGCCAGTCCCCAGAAGCATGCTCATATTAAACTCTGAGCTGTAGCCTGAGCATCTCTCTGGGAGGAGACAGGAAAGAACTGCTCACATGTCATTAAGGTAGATACATATCTGTTTGCTTTTCCCTCTTCCCTGCTTCCAGTTTCAGGAAGTATGCAAAGAAAGGCTCACTCCCATCCAGGCCTTCATTCACAATATCCTTGGTGACAACTGGTCAGAAGCTTGAGGTGAGGAATAAAGTTTGCAGTGGGATCCATTCATGCTGTCAGGGACTGATTTCTTCAGTCATTGTTGTCATTGAAGTGGACAAAAAAGGGATTGCAGTGCAGTCAGTGCAAGTCCCCATGAGCATACTTTAGCATGTGCCCCATGTCCCTGTTTCCTAGATCTTGGGCACCTGGCAGCATGCGTGTTTAAGAAGTGATGGAAACAAATAAAGGCCACAAAGACCACAGACAGATGGCAATGAAGTGCCTCACAAGACATGTGCCAATGCTCACAACTACCCCAAAGAGCAGAGATCCATACCCACTGCTAACAACCAACACTGGAGTTTTAGCATGTCAGAGATGCTTGAAAAATACTGCCCCCAGAAGTTATCTTTGCTTTGTTTTGTGTCCACCTTGCTCAACTTTTCTGTTTACACTGCTAACATTTAGCATGCTGGAAAGGTGTGTGCGTGTCAGATACTGCCAGGTGAGCTGTCTGTCCATGGCATGTTGGTCCAGTCCTTGTCACTCTAGTTAATAGCCTTGTTTGCATTGCTGCAGAGGTGGTGTCTGAGTGCTCCTTAATAAAACACTCATATCAATATTGTGACAAGCCACAAGTTTCCCTTGTCTGAGCTATGCACTCTTTAGGCTGTGCTGTCTGCTTAGTGCTGTCTTGAGAAAAAACCTGCAGGGGAAGCCAGAAAATCCTGGTCTTGGTTCAGCTGTTCCTGAAATGGGTGTTTTTTCCAGTTGTGATGTGAATTTGCTAAACAGACAGAAAAATTGCTTCATTTGCTCTGAATGTTTTAGAGAGCATGAACTTCCCACTCTGTTTTTTACGTGCTGAGATTTGCCTCATAGTAGTTTTAAGATCAGTCCTGGATTTCCCAACCCATTTTCTTCCTGCCACAGGCTAAATGCATTAAAGGGATACAGGATCATTCAGAAGCCATTAAATCTTCCTTCTGAGAAGAGGCTTTCTAGCTAGTGTTACACTGTTATCTCTGTTTCCAATCGCAGGAGGAAGTCTTGCTACAGTGATCCTGCCTTGAAGCCCTCCACCAGCATCCCTCTCCACGGGAGAGCAGGCGTCCTCCTCTCCGCACCCCTGTGGTGTCCAAAGATCCTGCTGAAGCAAGCATCAGTGGCCTGCCTGAGCTCTGTGTTTGCTCGCTTGGGAGCTTCAACTTTAAGCAGCAAACAAGCTGAAATGTAGATATGCTGTGGCAGAGCCTTGCCTTGCTCTTGACAACTTCTTGGACAAGACAGGGTGATATATAGGTTTGAAGCAATGGTCTTTAGGAGAGGAACCTTACATTTCAGGGCAGGAGCACCTCTGTTACAAGGAAAGACTGAGAGACGTGAAGTTGTTCAGACTGGAGAAGAGAAGGCTCTGAGGACACAGAGTAGTGGCCTCCCAGTACTTAAAGGGGCCAATAAGAAAGATAGGGACAGATCTTTTAGCAGGGCCTGTTGTGACAGGACAAGCAGTGATGATTTTAAACTGTGTACAGTTCTGGAGTCCCCAACACAAGAAGGACTGGAACTGTTGGAACAAGTCCAGAGGAGGCCATGAAGATGCTCAGAGGGCTGCAGCAGCTCTGCTATGAAGACAGGCTATGAGAGTTGGGGCTTCTCAGCCTGGAGGAGAGAAGGCTTTGAGGAAACCTTGTAGTAGCCTTCCAGTATCTGAAGTGGGCTACAGGAGGGGCTATTGACAAGGTCTTGTAATGACAGGATGAGGGCTAATGGGTTTAAACTGTGAGAGGGGAGGTTTAAACTAGATGTTAGGAAGTTCTTTCCAGTGAGGGTGGTGAGACACCGGCACAGGTTGCCCAGGGAGGTTGTGGATGCTCCCTCCCTGGAGGTGTTCAAGGCCAGGTTGGATGAGGCCTTGAGTGACCTGTTCTAGTGGGAGGTGTCCCTGCCCATGTTGGGGGGTTGGAACTGGATGAGCTTTGAGGTCCCTTCCAACCTAAACCATTCTATGATTCTGAAAGACATGGATTTAGACTAGATAGAAGTAAGACATCTTTTACTATGAGGGTGGTGAAACTGGCACAGGTTGCCAGAGAAGTGATGGTTGCCTCATCCCTGGAAATATTCAAGGTCAGGTTGGATGAGGCTCTGAGCAACCTGCTCTAGTCAGGGATGTCCATGCTCACTGCAGTGGGGTTGGACTAGATGGCCTTTAAAGCTTTCTTCCAACCCAAACCATTCTATAATTCTATGGATACACTTCAGTAAGGTTGGGGAGAGCATACTGACAAAACAAATTAATCAAAGTGACACCACAGACTAGGTGGTCACTCTGATCAGATGCTACATTCATAACTGCTGCAGCCAGAGCAGCCCCAGGCGTTCGGAGGAGGGTGAGAAAAAGAAAGACCTTGTGAGAAGGTAACATCTGCAGTGAGAGTAAAAGCTGGCAGAGATGATCATCCCAACCCCACCAGCAGGAGCAGATGAGGAATGGGAATTTAAACAGGTAATCTCATCAGAAGCAGTGGAAGTCATGCAGAGAGGTTTTCTGTGGCTGCCTTGCATGGATTTTCTGCTTTTAGGTAATCTGGTTGAGCTCAAATTACAGCATTTCCTTTTGAGGAGAGTACTAATCTTGGTGCACTTCCTACATTTATCTGATAGCTTGCTCAGGACTTAGGAGTTCAGTGTCATGGAGGTTTCCCAAGACAAGAGTTCAGTGTCCTGGAGCTCTGTTCTTCATTCAGATGTTTTTGGAATGGGTAACAGCATACAAGCAGCCACAGACCAGGAAGAGCTTACTTACAGAAATCCTACACTTTAGCAAAACAGGCTAAAAGTAGTTTGACAGCAGCAAGTTTCATGACAGGCTGGAAGCAAGATTTGAGGAAAGATCTCATTGAACTCTAATTTTTGACTGTTTACTTTCATATTGATTTAGACATCTTTTTGCCTTTCATCCCAGTAGAACCTGGCAGTTTTGGCATGACAAATAGAGAGTGCCAAACACCAAAAGCAGCTGAAGTCAAGGTTATAGCTCCAAGTCATTCAACTCAGTTAAAGCATATGCTTTGTATACCTTGGTAACATTAAGCCAGTGGAAGGGGAAAAGCTGTGGCCATATCACAGAATCATAGAATGGTAGGGGTTGGAAGGGACTTCTGGACATCACCTAGTTCAACTCCCAATGTTAGAGCAAGATCACCCAGAGTAAATGCTGGAGCGTGTCCAGAGAAGGGCCATGAGGATGCTCGGAGGGCTGCAGCAGCTCTGCTATGAGGACAGACTGAAAGAGTTGGGGCTGTGCAGTCTGGAGGAGAGGAGGTTCCCAGGTGACCTTCTTGTGGCCTTCCAGGATCTGAAGGGGGCCTACAAAAAAGCTGGGGAGGGACTTTTTAGGCTATCAGGTAGTGACAGGATTAGGGGGAATGGGGCGAAGTTGGAGGTGGGGAGATTCAGACTGGCTGTGAGGAGGAAGTTGTTCAGCATGAGAATGGTGAGAGGCTGGAATGGGTTGCCCAGGGAGGTGGTTGAGGCCCCATGGCTGAAGGTGTTTAAGGCCAGGCTGGATGAGGCTGTGGGCAGCCTGATCTAGGGTAGGGTGCCCCTGGTCATGGCAGGGGGGTTGGAACTGGATGATCCTTGTGGTCCCTTCCAACCCTGACAGGTTCTATGATTCTGTGATTCTAAATCAGACAGGAATACCTCCAGGTTGGTTTGAAATGCCTCCAGGGATGTAAACTCCACTTCTCTGGGCAGCCTGATCCAGTGCTCTGCCACCCTTAAAGTGAACATTTTTTTCTTTATGTTCATGTGGAATCTCCTGGGTTCCAGGTTGTGTTCATTGTCCCTTGCCCAGTTACAGGATACCACTGAGAAGAATCTGGCTCTATGCTCCCTAGCACTCACCCTTTAGATATTGATCAACATTAAAAAGGTTCCCCCTCAGTCTCCTCCAGGCTAAACAGCTCCTTTCTCAGTGAAGTTTTAAGCATTGCTAACAAGTCAGAAGAGCTATTTTCCAGGCTAAGAGGGTTTTTTTTCCCTTTAAAAAAGCCAAACTGAACGACCCCAAAGAACAACTTCTCCATTTGAGCCAGGAGTGCAAGTGAGATGAACAGAACAAGGAGCAGAGAAGCTGTCAGCTCCTGTGTTTCAGGCAGGATTGCTGGTGGATTTCAGGCATATCTGTCTTATTTAATCACTGTTAACTGCAGCCTGGAATGCTGACACAATGTGTAGTGAAAGCAAAGAGTGTAAATTGGGCAAGATAGAGGCTTCTTGGTGCAGGAAGGAAGTAACATAACACTGACCACAGCTCAAGTTGCACTGTGAGAACAGAATGAATGAGCAAACCAAGTCTCTGTCGTAGGACAACAGAGAGAGGAAAAAAAAAATATACCTAACAAGAAGTTTGGAAGGAAAAGAATAATGAAATGTTTCCATTTTCCTTTACTTCCCAAACTGATCTTCTGAAATACAGGAAGAATGAGTACAGCTATACAAGCAGCTATGTCTTACTTATAATAGTAAGTCAAACTATTTTGCCTGTAGTGAGAAAATATCTTATGCTTAAGTGCCAAAGTATCTTTCCCCGAAAGAAAGCTTTCAGGAACTCAACTCCTGTCAGCTCTCGTGGACTCTTGCATTCAAAACTTCAGGGAGAGATCTTCAAACTACAGGTTAAAGGCTGGCCAGAGACATTGTGCCACCATCCTTAAAGATATTCAAAACTCAACTGAGCACAACCTAAGGACAACCTGCTCTAGGTCACTCAGATGGATTGGATGATCTCCAGAGGGGCCTTACTGCCTCAGCTGCTCTTGTCATTCTGTGAAACGTAGGTTACTGCAGATTAGAACTTGCAGCTCTGCTCCCTTGTAGTACCCTGCACATCTTCACCAGCAGCAAGAGCAGAATGTGGACAACCTGCACAGGCACCACCAGCATTCTTCTTCAAAAGGCCTGGTGATAAATGCATCCTATCATGTAGGGGCTGTGTGAGGGATGGATGGTGCCATGGATGCAGGTCATTAGAGCTCCTTGACATCTCTGTGGAGCTCAGGAGAAGCCCTCTGGTAAGACTGTAAGCTCGTGTTAGAAGAATGAACACAGGGAAACACAGAGACCAGGTAAGAAGATATGACAAGAAGCAGCCTGGCATTTCCCTTAGCTCCCTGTCTTTGTGCTTCTGTCCTAAAACCACTGAACCTTCTCCTAGGAAAAAGGCTTTGGAGTCTTATTGTCCACAATAGATAATTGTCCCTGTTTTAACACTCTCTCTCACAGGAAACGAAGAAGTCACAGAAAATTATTCTTAGCAATGTGCACAGCTAAACTTTCTGCCCTGGTAACTACTTTATCTCTGAAGTCAGTGAAAAACTCTCCAGATCAAACAGGATCAGTTCCTCTGCAAGCACCCATGCTTATAAACATGAAGATGTACACCACCACATATGCAAATCTTCTTTTAGACTCATCCACTGTCTACAGAACAAAAACCCCAGTTTAGCTGCTCCAAGCCTGACAGCCTTGCTCAGATATTCACTACCACATGATGAATACTCCCAAGAAAGCTGCCATCAAAGTCATCAGTCTATTTCTTAGTGCTGTGCCATTATGGACTCCACACTGTTTGTTGTGTCTGGTTACACCACACTACAACACCCCCCCCCCCGCTCCTTTTTATTATGTGTCACCACATTTTACATTCACAAAGCAATGTTTAGGTTTCAATCCTTTGGGACTGAATAATGTCACTTTTTGTTTCTGGAAATATATTTTGAATTTCAGCAACAGGACACAAGGACAGATCCAATGAACAGCTCTATTATACTTAAGAAATTGAGTTTCTATTCATAAAGAGATGAGTAGGTGCTGTTAGATGGTTTCCCATACAAAAACCACTGAATACCTCCAAATGAGGCTGGCCATATCAAAACACTAAAACATGAATAGGATTTCTTCTCAAAGGAAAGAGTGAATCAAAGTATAACTATAGTGATATATCTTCTAATAGAGCTGCTTACAATTAAAGAAGTACTTGGCTTGGAGTCGCTCTGATTTCTTCTACAATGATTTTGTCATAAATATGCACCTTATTAGACTGAGGGAAGGCTCCTGTGAACAAGATAAAGGACACATTTACACATCAATTCTCCTGACCAGCATATGATGCTTGCCATGAAATAATATACTTCCCATTTTTCAGCTTTAGAACATCTTGACTTTGCATTCAGATTTTAAATTGTTTACTTTTAATAAATGTATAGATAAAAAAAAGTGACCATAATAGTCTTTGATGGTAGTTACTCAGGAAAAGGACATGATTACCCAGTTTGGTCTTGAGTGGTAAGTCTTCACCAAACCAAGGTGAGCATCTTCTTCAGAAGGAGAGACTGAGGAGGTTGGGGCATTTTAGCTTGGAGAGAAGATGACTAAGGGGTGGCCTCATTCATCTTTATGAAAATGTAAGGGATGAGTGCCAGAAGGATAGAGCCAAGCTCTGCTCAGTGATGCCCAGTGACAGGGCAAGGGGCAATGGGTGGAAGTTGAGGCATAGGAGGTTCCATTTGAGCCCAAGGAAGAATTTTTTTACTGCAAGGGTGACAGAGCACTGGAATCATAGAATCAACCTCATAGGGCTGTGCTCAAGGCCTCTCCCCAGCCTCGTCGCCCTTCTCTGGACACGTTCAAGCATCTCAATGTCCCTCTTAAACTGGGGGGCCCAGAACTGAACACAGTACTCGAGGTGTGGTCTAACCAGTGCAGAGTACAGGGGCAGAATGACCTCACTGCTCCTGCTGACCACACCATTCCTGATGCAGGCCAGGATGCCACTGGCTCTCTTGGCCACCTGGGCACACTGCCTGCTCATGTTCAGTGTGCTATTTACAGGCTGCCCAGGGAGGTTGTGGAGTTTTCCTCTCTGAAGATATTCAAGAACAGTCTGTATGCGTTCATGTGTGATCTGCTCTAGGTGGTCTTGCTCTGGCAGGAGGACTGAACCAGATGATCTTTCAAGGTCCCTTCCAGTCCCTGACATTCTATGGTTCTATAAAAGCTATAGAAAATAAAAAGGAGGAAATAGATCACTATGTATAGAAGCCACATGTAACCTTATCAAATTGTACATGGGGTAATGACCTATAGTCTTAAAAATCTTCAGAGACAGAAAATTTGGAGGGATGCAAGCAGATATTCTAACAACACAATGACTACCTGTTTTCCCAAAGAGAATTCTGCCATTTGCAAGGGATGCAAAATATAACTATGAATCTGTTAGTGTGTAATACCCAGAGTAATGTGCAGTTTGGCTCAGCACTTGTAGCAAAGCTTTGCTGATGATAGTGAAGGCAAAGCACAGCCATTGCTAAATCATCTCTGTGCTGTCCAAGAGCATCTCTATGCTCAAAAAACCAGAAAGCAACACCCAAGGCTGGCAGGAAGATAGATGGCAGCTATTCTGCTGGGCCAGAAATAACCCCTTCTGTGGCCACAATACTGAGGCCAAAACTGAGGCCAGAATAACCCCTTCACCTAGCAATGAATGGGTCTCCTACTTGAGTTGTAAGTGTAAATGGAGAAAGGATGCCTGGTTACAAAGGGCATGTAAGACCAGAGAAAGGAATAAAAGTGTTTATCATCCCCAGCCTAAAGCTTAAAAGGCAAAGCTCAGTCATTTGTTGATGCCACAAACATTTTTGAAAGTTCTGTCTGAAATGTTTAAATTCAAGGAGATTTTTGGCTTTAAAGGATTCATTGTTGGTGGTGATGTTTTAAAAGATCCAAACCACTAAGCAGGGTGGCCATGTGCTTCAACAGCAAAGCTTCTTACAAGCAGCAGTATTTCTGCTAATGGAAGGGAGCACTGTTCAAAGGAAGAGCACTGTTCTATGCTTTGCTCCATAGCCAGCTTTTGCTAGAAGAGGAGAGACATTGACCTCTGGCTTGTGGTGGGTAAATGTTAGATCTCATTGAACAAGTGAAATTCAAAAGTGCTTTCTGTGTTGCTTTTTAGCTAATGGCATCTGCTCTGTTGTGACAGAGGTTGTTTGTTGTTCCTTCTACTCTAAAATCCATATTTTGGTCACAAAAGCAGTTCTGCTACGTTGCACGCAGTGAGAGCATCCCACAGTAAACACGTCCCCCTCTTTCAATGCATCTCTGGGCATCAGTGAGTGTTCTCTTCATTTATGAAAATGATAAAGAAAATATGATTTGTGAGGAAAGTTTATGAGCCACAGAGTGGCTGTGGTCAGTTACAGTCTGCTGGGAGGGATGTTATCAACCACTGTTGTTAAGTTTGCCAGTGGCCACTAAACCCTTGCTGTGCCCCACAGATTTTGCTCAGTGCTCTTGTAGATAATCCATTACCTTGCAGTGCATTTTTTTCTCCTGTGTCTCCACTCCTTGGATGCAAAGCAGAGCTGCACTTGAGAGCTAGCTTCTGTCTATGGGAGACCTTGGCTTAGGCCCTTTACATGCCACACATTTCGTAGGCATTCTCACAGAAGCTACATGAGGTCAACCCTACAATGGGATCCCAGCCCTCGGGGTCTAGAAGTAGATTCATGTGCTACATGAAACCCAGGGATGCCAGAGAACAGGAACAAGTCACAATAATGAGCAAATATTTCTCTGGATTTCTACTGAAGTCCTTCATGCAGCCCAGAGTTTCATAATCCTAGGTCTTGTCCCAGAAGATTCATTTTCTTGGGCAAGAGCTGGCAATTTTTTCTCCTAAATAACAGCAAAGAGCATTGAGTCAGGGAGTGAAAGACCATTGAGGAGGTTCAAACTCTCAGTGTCTAGCCTCCAGGCTCCACAGGAGTCTGCACTGTTCTTGAGGGGCTCAGCTAGTAACTCCAAGGGTCAATGAAAGCAAGGTCATGCAAGCAGAAGCATGAAGGCAAAGAACTTGGTACCCCAAGTTCTGCATCTGCACCCTTTTTCCTCTCTGGGAAGGAATCTCCCCACTCACTCCCCCTCACCAGAGATCCAAGTCATTTTCTTACCACTGAGTAATCCTATAAACAGAGGGATTTTGACATTAGCTTGTTTACTTCTTTCTTACCCTTGGATGGATTAGTGTGAACTTAACACCCCAAGTGCAAAGTGACAAAGTGAATCTCTGGCTTGCAGGTTCGTAGCTCAGGCTCAGCACACACAATACAGTCCCCTGGGTTTGTTTGTGGTTTTCTTTTTTCTTTTCTTTTTTTTTTTACAGACAGCACAAGAATTTTAAGAACACATAGAATGTCAAAACTGGCACCTCTAATCCTTCCCATACAAGGGTAATGGTGTTTCTGCAGCTCCTCTTTTACCTCTTCCCTCATTAGCCCAGGACCAACAAAAGCAGTGGGTTTTCATTAAGGCTGGATGCCTAAAACAGAGCTGGGTGACATGCAAGAGAAACCAGGTGAGTTTAATGTTTTGTCTATCAGTGCTTTGCCAGTGTCACCACCATACCTTCAAAGGCACAATGTCACTCAGTCATCCCTCAGAGGGCTCAGAGTAGTTTTACTCTGAGTAGTTTCAAGTTTAAAATAAGTTGTCATTGACAAAGACACTGCAAGTCTGACAACAGCCTTGCACTCTCTTCTCCTCCTGTAGGAGGATATCTGGCAATTTTGTACCCACATAGTCCTTTTCAAGGAAGTGCCCAATTCAAGTAGGAGCTTTGCTCCAAGCATCCTTGACTGCAGAAGCCTGTAATCACCACTAAACCCCTTTTTCTCTGCTTCATCTTGGGCTTAGCTGGGAATCAGACATTAGCTGATACAACAAGAAACACCACTTAGAACCACCATGACCAACCAGAGCCAGTCATGAATTCCCATATCTCCTTTGTGTTACAGAGGCTGACTGCCTCTTGCCTTCTTACATAAATAACACAGAACATGTTGGTATTACCAAATATTTTTATTAGCAGACACCCTGATGCAACTGATCTCCAGCTTGCGGGTACTCAACAGCTTCTTCATAGAGAGGAAGCAGAAGGATTTGACCCAGCAAGGGGAATGTGAGTGCCATTATTTCCAGGGCTCAGAGTAGCTGCACTGCCTGAGAGGGATAACCATTAAAGCTGTTCTGGAGTCAGACTCTTAACTGAGAGATGTGCCAGCTCATTGCCGTGTCTGCAAGCTGGTGTCAAAACACAAAAGCACTTTTCATGCCAGTCTAGACTCCAGGTGGGTTCGGAAATAGAGAGTGTTGCTGAGAAATTGTTTTGGTGGCTGTGGAAATGCCAAGACTAGCAGAGTGATTGCTGCATGCCTTGCACTGTGACAGCTGTATGTAGCCTCCTGGTGTCACCAAACAGGCAAAAAAATTCTACTTTCTTGATTTTCTTGCTAAAACTTCAAACTATATCCCTATTAAACCCAAGTAATTAATAAACACATTAACAAATAATTAATAATGTGCACTGTCTGCAATCTCAATGAATAATCTGCCATTTTTAACTCTTATTCCTCAAAGGCTTTGTATGAAGATGCTAAAGCAGTGCCTGATGTGAAGCTTTTGCCATTTTGCTAGCTGTATGTGTGTGAAGTATCACAGTTAGAAGTAAAACTAAACTGCAGTTGTTCAGCTGCATCAGCGTAGGACATTTTGGGATGTGCTTCCCTTGCTTTCTAATTGTCATAAGTGATCAGAAGTCAGAGTTTCACAGGTTTCTAGGCACCACTCCCTGGAAGTCATGGAGTTTAGGAACCCAGGTCAGGAAATAGAGCAGTGAGAGAGAGAGCACACAAACATACCTTTGCAAGTCTGGAACTAATTGATTTCTGAGATTTCTCCACACACTGTCTTCTAAATGCAAAGAACATCTGCACTGTTAGCATGCCAGGAGTGATGCTCAGCAATCTGCCTGTGTAATGGGTTGCAATAACATCCAAAAAGGTGCTGGGAAGATGCAAATCTTGCCTCTGTCACACCAGTCTCTGAACAAGCCTCACAGGGTGCCCTCTGTCTGAGCATAAACAGGGTTCTTGGTGAATGTGGACCAAGCTTTTGCAGCAGTAGGTCCTTGCTTAAGCCATAGGCTGGAGAGCTTGTGATCTTGTGGTTAAACCTCTGAGCTGTCTCATGAGATGTTTGGTTTCACTTCTGACCATAGATTGAGCTGTTTGATGCTGAGTGAGTGACTTTATTTAGCTATGCTTCTAGCTATCCTTAATTCCATCAACTTTAGGCATGATCTTTGCAGAAGCAGGAACAACCTCATGCTAAGTATTTGAAAACACACACACAGCTTTTTCCAAAGGGAAAGGAAAGATTTAATAGGCAAGGCTGGAGTTGGGATGGAGAGCAGGGAGGGGAGAGATTAGGGTGTGGAGTACCATAAATGGTCCAAGACACACCTCACTGCAGGAGAACTATTTATCTCAAGTTAACTGTCACTTTCACACCCACATCTACTCCTAATCTTTAAGCTTCATTATATATAAGCAGTAAATCAGTGATAATATGAACCAGCAAGATTTATGCCTTCACTGCCAGAAGTCAATGGCAGCTTGTGTAACATCTCTCTGACAAGATACCTCTTGCAGTTTGCCCTCTAGAGTGTGTGTTTGAGGCATAAGTGGTTTGAGGGATTTTGAGCTGTACAGATGTATGAACAGCAGCCATCTGCTTAATCTCAGCTGTCAGACACAGGTTACCAGGCAAGATGGATCTTGGTTTCTGACCTGGGGCTGGCCATACTAGCAGCTACATTGCAAAGAACCTAGACCATGAAGCAACTTCTGTAAAGCCATGATGGCACAGTGTGTTTTAGTCAAAACAAACAAACAAATTAAAAAACCAAAACCCAGGAGGAAGGAAAGAAAATATATCTGATGGTTAAGTTTGAGGGAGCAGGGAGCAAAGGAGAGAGCCACAGCACAGGAAAGGCGCAAGCGAAAAGCCATTGCTTCCTTCAGGATGCACAGCAATGTTCACTGTGGGGACAGGAACCAAATTCCACTTTTTATAATCAGTGTAATCCACCAGAAATAATACATAATTCCTTGTAACTGAACGGCTGTCTCACAGATGGATGGTGTAATGTATCCCCTGCTTCTCTCTCTCCTCCCTCCCCCTTCCTTTCTTCCCCTTACTGGAAGTTCCTGTAATTGTCACTTTGTAATGTATATTCCAGCACATGGATATGCAGAATGAAGGCTGTGTGCTCATTTTGCACTATAAATGATGTGTACTGCCTTGTGTCACAAACAGTAAATCCTTTATACCAAAAGCCTGCTCATTTTCACACCATTCACTTGTTCAGTAACAGTTGTCCAGATTTTTTAATTCAGCTCCTTACGCTAATCTAGCAACTGCTGTTCTCAGACAGGTGCAGGGATCAAACAGGCTCAATAAACTGAAACATCTGGCCTGGAAATGATAATAGGCCCTTTTACTCTCCAAAGCAGAGGAGGAATGCAAAGTTTTCAAATGTTAAATCATGCAATTAGCCCCTGTAATATTGGGGGTGTGTGTGTGTGCGCGTTAAAAAACCTGAAACAATACTGTTTTCTCTTCATTGCTTAGGTCCCTGCTCTCCTCTGTGCTGCAGGAGATGACAGGCCAAAGAGCTCAGAACGTGATGTGCAAAAAAGAAAAGGAAAAAAAAAAAGAGAGAGAGAGAGAGAGAGAGAGAGAAGAGACCTGTCCCCTCTGCCTTGCCTCTTCTCATCAGTAGAGCTCAGCCAGGTCAAGAGGCTTGGCCGTGCGTTAAGCCAAAAACTAATTCTGGAGAAAGGTTTAGGAGGGCCTGTGCCCCAGAGGGCAGAAAAAACCTGTGCAAATTCACTTTGTGAGTCATTTCCAGGCGTGGAAGGCTGGTACCAGGACTAAGCTGGTTGACAGACTCTCGCTCCATTATTTGGGTGGCACCAGGAGATTGTCTTCACGCTCCCTCCAGCGTAGACTCTCCTGTCAGACCTAGATGAAGCATTTCAAACTCTCAAAGTGCTTTCAGAGGTATTTCCGGTTAAGGCTGTCCAGACTTGGAGCAGCTCTCACCACATTTGTGTCTTAGTTTGGTTAGGTTGAGCTGAGGGTTGGGAGGCTCATCCTGCTCTCCACCAGGCATTGCTTCTAACTACCGTTCCTCACTTTGGCACAGACTGCTCACCATCACCACCCCCTCGCAAAAATCAAGGCCTTCTGCAGAAAGTGAGAGCGGTCAGGAGCTTTTATACTCATCACTAGAGGGCTGTTGTCTTCTGTCAGTCCAAGTTGTGGCCAAGTAGGAGAGACAGGTATGTCCCTATGCCTGCACTAGAAAATAAATTCCCACCTCTTGGTCAAAAAGTTTTCCATCTTCTTGATGAAAATGCTTTGGCTTGACTAAATAAAGCCCTTTTAAAGAATAGTTTCAAACCAGCCTCCCCTTGACTCCTGTCAGCCCTTAAGTCTCATGCAAAGAGTTGGTATTTCTATCCAGCACCATGGCCAAACTGCAGTCTTGGTAATTCTGCACTGCCCAAGTTTTCCTTTACACTTGGAGCTGAACATGGCATGCTCCTCCTGAGTAAACAGCCATGTTCAGCTTGACCCAGGGAAACCTGGAAACGAGTCTCGGGTCTTGCTCTGGTCTTTGCCTCAAGTTTCCTGTGAGGTCTGAATAGTGGACTTTCAGAAGTGCTGGGAGCCTGGTTACACTTCCTTTAGCATATCTGAGGCCAAGCTTCCAAAGGTAGGTTCATTTCTTCTTACTGACCTCTTTGGACAGCCCTACTACAACTGCAAGCAGGCTTCTCTTGCAAGTGCTGTCTTCAGGCTCTCAGGGCTTTTGCTTTCAGAGACACTGGAACTACAACGGTAACGTGGTGTGCAGGCTCCAGATCACCTACAGTGCACCAAAACAGAAAGAGAACGGAGTCATGGAAGTAAAAGAAAGGTTCCTTCTCACTTGTGCAGGGACAGATATTGCAGTGTTAAATCCTCCATTGGATGTGGAGGTACAGCCTTTGAGCTGGAAAGAGATTTCTTAGCATATCTGGGGCCAAGCTTCCAAAGGTAGGTTCATTTCTTCTTACTGACAGTCCAGCCCTAGAAGCCTCTTTGGACAGCCCTACTGCAACTGTGAGCAGGCTTCTCTTGCAAGTGCTGTCTTCAGGCTCTCATGGCTTTTGCTTTCAGAGGTACAGCTTTTGGGCTAGAAAGAGATTTCTTTGCGTACAGTGGATGGTGCTTCACCTTTGTGTCTTTGTTACTCCTGGAAGGTAAGAAAATCTTCATCATCTTTGAAGAAATGGTGTGAATGAAAGCAAAATTCTGTCTTGGCACATGCACAGCCAATCCCCCAAAACATTATAGCTATGTACTTGCTGATTAGGACTTCAAATGTTTCTCAAGTTGTCTTTGCATTTACACTTGTAAAGGTTTGTTTCACAAACAGATGCAGATGAAGAAGTCAGAGCTGTGTGCAGCTTTCATTTTCTCATTTGGTGGTGTTTGATTGTTTTCAGCTGCCCAGGTGAGTAAAAAAAAATTAATTTGTGATGAATCAACCAAGTTATTTACTTTTGCTGCTACAGGGAAATGAAATCTCTCAGCACATCCTTTGTTGGTCTCTGAGATTAATCTGCCAGTCGTATTCCTACTTCAAATATGTTCAGTGTTCAAAACCAACGGCCTATGGCCAAACTTACATTCTTTTTGTAGGAAGTTTATACCTCAGGGATGTCAACACTGGCGATAATGTCAAAGTGCAGCAGAACAGCATAAAAGCAGTCTGTGCAAAACCCAGAAAAAAGTGATTTCCCTTCAGTTGTAGCTGAGAAAGTCAACGCTCAGCTTCTCTACCTGGTTACAGGAAGCAGCAGGGCCAACAAAATTTGTCATAGCTGTAACAAAGTGTGTTCAAGCATTCTGAGGGTAGGAAGAGAGAAGAAGTCTCTGGAAAAAAAAAAAAACACAAATCTTTTCCTATCAGAAAACAGAGACCAGGCATTGATTCCCTAACAAATGACTCCTAGTAGCACCTACCATCGCTAGCCCATAACTCTCTAATCTGCCGTGTGACCCCAGGTTGTGCACTGACTGATGACTGAATTTCACTTACTTGTTTGTGAGTGCAAAAGCCCTCATCACCAAAAATCGCACAAAGATCAAGGTCATGTTTATTATTAGCTACTAAGTTTTGATGTAAAATGAAATCAAGCTAGAGATGCTTTCTGTTAGGATGGCAACACCCAGCTGATTTTGTGTACGCTTCATGAACTCAGATATTCCTCTTGCCACTGGTTTGTTTAGCCCTGTCACCATGTCCTTACAAGTCTTCAGTTCAAACGCTCCCTTCTAGTACACTAAATCCATCCTATATGTCTGTTATAAATAGGTTAGTGCACATACAGCAAATGCAGCCCCCACTACACACCCTTGTACCCTCACTCCAAATAGCACACATATTCTCACGCTATATTTAGTGCTACATCCACGGTAACATATCAGCACATCATTGTATACAAAATGGCTCCATGAAAACAAACAATGGGGCAGAGAAATTAGTTTCTTCAGCCTGCACCGGAGTCTGACGAGCCACAAAGTCCTCCTGAGAGTTTGGTTTTTATTTGATTCGATTTACATTCGTTTTTAAAGCCTTGGTTTGTGAAACTCCCAGGTAGATTCAAATGGCAACTCTTTGCTTTAGCAGATATGTCCTACTGGGTAGTTTTTTTTAAACACTCAGCTTAGCAGTTTGTAGCCAGATTTTCAACACATTCCAGATGTCTTTAGGAACACATGCATAAATGGACACATTTTCAAAAGCATTTGGAAAACCAGACCATAAGCCATGGGAAAACCATGGAAATATTTTCAAAGAGCTGGTTCCAGTGGCAGATACAGGTCACTTGCAGATGCACTCTTGACTTCCTATTGCAATTCTGCCTCTTTGGGCAACTTCACCTGTGGAATAAAGCAGATCCTGACCTCTGTATACCTTTATTTTATTTTATTTTATTTTATTTTATTTTATAAAGTATTTTTGTTTTATTACCTTGAGTAGTGTGTCCAGTTCTGGGCTCCTCAATTCAAGAGAGATTTTGAGATACTGGAACGTTTCCAGAGAAGGGTGATGAAGCT